>JAWPHD010005412.1:0-164151 GCA_037043455.1 Cyrtodaria siliqua | reverse complement strand
CCGAGTACTGAATACTATTTAGCACAAATAACATCATAGTTCTTTTAGAAAATGTTAATAGGTGCATTTTATTCTAGTCTTTTTACACAACATCATCATCATTTTCTGCTATCATACCTATACAAGATTAAATATCTTAAAAATAGAAAAGGATCTGTGCAACAGGCTTGTATCATTATTATTAATAAATTGACGAATTAAACATTATGAAACTATATTTGTTACTTTAAATTGTCTTTTTTCTTCTACTATATTATATTTCCTATACAAATGTGTAGATATAGCACAGTACGGTGTTATACCCTCGATATGTTACTTACATATTAAAATAAAAAATATTAAGAAAAAATAAAAATAAAGATAAGATAATTATTGACTGCTAAATGACTAATCATGTTATAAAAAACTATAAAACACGTATATGTTAAAGCACATGTTCATGCAATCCCAGAACGCTAATGCTTAATTACAAACTCATTTAATATTGTTTTATGCCCCCACAGGGAGGCATATAGTAATTGCACTGTCCGTCCGTCCGTCGGAAATAGTGTCTCAGCTATTACTTGGAAAGTACAGAAGGAGTTGCGTCAAACTTCACACAACTGTTCATCACATTGAGAAGGTGTGTCGCGCGTAAGAATCATGTTAATATCACAAAGGTCAAGGTCACACTTGGAGGTCAAAGGTATAAATATCTTGAAAAAAGCCATTACTTGGAAACTACTGAAGTGCAAAAATCATGACAGTGCCTCAAATGTCAAGGTCACAGTTGGAGGTCAAACGTCAACAAATTATAAAAGATTCATGTATCAGCTATTTCTTGGAAACTACTGAAGTGAGTCGTGTCAAACTTCCCACACGTGTTCGTCACAATGAGAAGGTGTGTCGCGTGCAAGAATCATGTCAGTGTCTCAACGGTCAAGGTCACAGTTGAAGGTCAAAGGTATAAAAATCTTAAAATAAATCATGTCTCAGCCATTACTTGGAAACTACTGAAGGGAGTTGCGTCAAATTCACACACATGTTCATCCAATTGAGAAGGTGCGTCTCGCGCAATAATCATGTCAGTGCCTCAAAGGTCAAGGTGACAGTTGGAGGTCAAAGGTCATTTTTTTCATGTTAGCCATTAGTCCAAAACTACTGAAGAAAATTGATGCGTCAAACTTCACACAAATGTTCATCACAATGAGAAGGTGTGTCTTGTGCAGGAATCATGTCAGTGCCTCAAAGGTCAAGGTCGCAGTTATGCAGATGGTTGAAAGTGGGGGCATCATTGTCCCATGACACATTTCTTGTTTATTACATAAATGCTTCTTTATGTTTGTTAGTATAACTACCCACAAAAAATAAATAATGCTTGTTTAATATCATTATGATACCTATGCAAACATGTGTGACACAACTTGGATAGAAAACTAAATAAAGAATCGGGTCCCGGAAAGTAAATGTTAAATAATAAATAACTCTAACCCTAACTTCTGCGCTGATATAAATCAATTTTAGTAAAAAAACAACAACGTGTGTTTGTTTTTGAGAATTAAATAGAAGAATATGAACGCTCATAGTTATTTAGCCAAAATCCTTGACTATTTTTAGGCGGTACCGGAAAGTAAATCATTAATTACAAAGTCATTTTTAACACAATTATATAATTATTTTTTTTACATATTTACGTCCGCTAGACCATTCTACATTAATATATACTAATTTTAATTATAGGAACACGATCGTTTATGAAAAATAATATTATGAGTAAGACTGGTCCAAGTCATTTAGACAAAACTCTTGTCTATTTTTAGGCGGTCCTATAAAGTAAATCATTAATTACAAAGTCATTTTTTAACATAATTACATAAAAAAAATAATATATATATGTCCGCTAGACCATTCTACATTAACATATACTAATTTTAATTATAGGAAACGATAGTTTAATATGAAAAATAATATTATGAGTAAGACTGGTCCATATATGATAATCGCTTTTGATAACAGGTCCCGGAAAGTTATTGTATTGAATTGAATTGGGTTTTAAGGCGCACCAACGCATGAAAGGTTATATGGTTAAAATACAATACATATACAAATCCTATTTATTGATATATTTATTATTTTTATTTTTTGAATTTCAGCAATAAATAAATTTAATCGTGTTTCAATATTTGTTCAAAATTAGTTCTAAAATCAAAAGCCTTATATACATATATATAATCCTGATTTCATCACTTCGATTTTGTTTTCGCTATTTAATAATTGAACGAACGATTTTCTTAATTCTGTATAGTTTTTGCAATCGGTAACGAAATGATATTCGTCTTCAAGGCACTGGCATTGTCTGCATGTCCTTTCATGAAAAGGCACATTTATAGGCTTTCTCCAACGTCCGCACTCTACTTTCAGTCTGTGAGAAGAGAGTCTAAGTCTTGAAGAAGCATAATGTAATTTGGAGTTATTTAAAATATCAAGATATGGTTTGTATTTAAAGACTGCAATTGTCCTATAACATAACGCTCTAATAGAATCGTTTAATTGGCTATTCCAATCTTGAATAAATACGTCCTCCAGACGTTGTTTGAAAACAGTGAGAAATAAGTCCGTGGATCACCAACTCCCTGAGCTAGCCATACTTCATAATAACCCAGTGTTGATAACAAATGTCTAATTTGCGAGACCCAGTTTATTTTATTTGCCGTTCATCACCGTTTCTTAACATATTATAAACTATCTTTGAGTAGTTTGTATCGCTAGTTGCACATACTTTTAACCAGTATTTTGTAATATCATTTGTTTATGTAATTCAATCTTCCAGTTTCCCCGTATATAAAGCTATTTTGGGTTGTTAATTTAACCCCCAATAAACGTTTACAAAAACCTAAATGTGTCCTTTCTACTTGTTTACTTTTATTAAATTAGGAGACAATTCGATACATTTGTTTAAATATTTATTTAACTGGAATGTAGCTTTTAATGATTGTCCGGCCAACATTTTGTCCGTTTCATTGAAAGCCCCACCTGAAGTGAACACAATACAGAGGTATTTAAAACTTATTTCGTTGGTAATACAAATTAAGAGTATCTGGTAACCTTCCTCCTTTTCTAAATGTCATGATCTTTGTCTTTGCCGTATTAACAGTAAGTTTCCATCTTTACACAACATTCTTCTAAAACTGACAATGACTTCTGCAAAGCTTCCGCTGACTTTTCAAATAAAATAATATCGTCCGCGTATAATAATAAACATAAATTAATCATACCCACGTCTACCCCGTCAACTCCTTTAAATATCAATTCTTATTCTAAATCATTTAAATACATGCTAAATAAACAAGGCGATAAACACTCCTCTTGACGCACTCCGACAAAACACATGAAGTGTTCATATACTTTGACCTTTGACTTTACACTGCAAAACATAGATTTGATGACATCTAAAATTTCCCCTTCACCCCATACTTTATTAATTAATACCATAAAACATCTCTCACTACAAAATCAAGAGCTTTCTTAAAATCCACAAAAGCGCAAAATAGCTTGCCTGATTGGTTTAAAGTATGCGATATCAAACCGTTTAGAACAAATATATCATCAACTGTGCTCATACCTTTACGGAAACCGGCTTGTGCCTCGATGTGCATATGATATTTTTCTGCCCAAGTGATCAATCTAGTATTATAATTATATACAAGAAATCCGTGGATTCACATGTCTCGCCTAACGGGGGCTGAACTTAAAAATAAAAAGGTCAATGATGCTTAAATGAAAGTTTGTAAACATTTTAGTAACTAAAAACAATCGAGTTTGCCGTTTGCTGGGATGACAGTTAAGTGCATTTATTTAAAAACAAAATGCCATTCTATTAAAAACAAGAGGCCCAAGTGGGCCTGTGGATGCTCTACTGGCTAAAACGGCTCTTATATCAAGGGTTGTCGACATAAAATTCCCATCAGTAGTTTTTTTAAAACATTGCAAAAACAACAGGGATAGGATGGATTTAGATCGCCCACCTGGTAATCATGGGCAATAAGTCTGCTGTGTCTAGTTTGGCATGGGCCTTTTTTAATTTGTCCCACTTTCTTCTATGAATGAAATTTCATAAAAATGGGTGGAGTGGGGGTTATATTAACATTCTAAACAAATATGGTAAATATCAGATAAAAAATGAAGTAACTACAGATTTAACAAAGGAAAATACAATATAGCATTTTCAACAAATCAAGGGTCATAACCTGTCGTTACTAACTAGATCTAGCTGGTTTTCGAACTTGTCCAAAATGTCATTGATATACCATGCTTTGCACTACTAGACATCATACTGAGGCTTCCTGCCAACTTTTGTAGAAATCCAACAAGCCGTTTAGGAGGAGTAGCGCCGACAAGAAATTTTAAGTAAAAAATGTCAAAGTGCCATAACTCCTTCATAAATCAGCAAACTGGAACAAAAGCGCGATATGCACAACTAGACATCTTACCGATGCTTCCTGCCAAGTTTCGTCGAAATCCAACAAGGCGTTTAGGAGGAGTAGCGCCGACAAGAAATTAAAAAAAAAGTCTAGGGGCCGCAACTCCATCAAAAATCAACGATCCGGAAAAAAATGCAATAGGCACAGCAATGCTTCCTGCTAACACGGCGTTAACACCAAAAAGAAATTAAAACAAAAAAAATAAAAAATAATAAAATTAAAACAAAAAACAAAATTATAAAAAAAACATATCTATTAAAAAAAAAATTAAAAAAATAAATAAAAAATATACTAATATTAAATGAACGTGAAGTTGGCAGTAGCAGCAGTGCAGCAGTAGCAGTAGCTACTGTTACTGCTACTGCTACTGCTGCTACTGCCAGCAGTGGCAGCAGTAGCAGTAGTTACTGCCAGCAGTAGCAGCAGTAGCAGTAGTTACTGCCAGCAGTAGAGCACCATCTCAGTAGGTATATTCATCGCAAGTGTTTTCTTTGCGCAGTATGTTGTTTCTATTTTCCAACCATCATGTTTAGCAGACAACCCCTTTCACATCTTTCGCAACCATCATAAGTTTGCTACTGCTATTGCTACTGTTACTGCTACTGCTAACTACTGCCAGCAGTAGCAGCAGTAGTAGCAGTAGCTACTGCCAGCAGTAGCAGCAGTAGCAGTAGCTACTGTCAGCAGTAGCAGCAGTAGAGTCAATAGTCATCTTAATTACGACGATATATGATCATCGATATATGATGTTTTCTTTGCGCAAGTATGTTGTTTCTACTTTCCCCCAATCATGTTTAACAGACAACCCTTTTCGCAACCATCATATGTTTGCTACTGCTATTGCTACGGCTATTGCTACTGCTACTGCTAACTACTGCCAGCAGTAGCAGTAGCAGTAGCACCAGTAGAGTCAATAGTCATCGTAATTATGACGATATATGCGATATGTTTTCTTTACGCAAATATGTTGTTTCTACTTTCCCACCATCATGTTTAACAGACAACCCCTTTAGCAACCATCATATGTTTGCTACTGCTATTGATACTGCTACTGCTAACTACTACCAGCAGTAGCAGCATATAAGTGTCAATTTAGTGGCAACACACGGACAATAGAAACTGATTATAAAACACACACAATGTAACGGACAATACACGAACCATGGTACGTATGCCTGTGATAAACCAGTATAAGGTTTGGAGTAATTTTCGGATATAAACTCTTAAATGTTCTTAATTTCTTAAATCCAACACCTTCATTAAAGAAGGAACGTAAATTGCGGTAACTTAGGTTCACGAGTATTTAAGGTACACACATTAGGTGAAACGAACGTTTGTATTCTAAAAAAACATAAATAATGTTCGAAATTAGTTGTTACACTCAACGATGTCAAAAGGAATGTTGCAATAACCCTTTAATAGTTTACTGGATGATTCTTTTAGATTTGTTTTGACACGCGGAAATAGAAAATGAAGTAGGCATTGTAAAGTTATAATTTATATACCACTGAAAAGATACATTTGTGTAACTTCAAAAGCCGAAAACATTACTAAATTCGAGAATAAATCGACAGAAAAATGATGTCGTAAATGACCTAGGGTCGATGTTAAAAGCGTGCACAGGTTTTAATAATAAATGGGACACAATGTATATCGTAATTTTGAAATGCATCTATCACTGAATAGAGGCGTTTAAAAAAAACTATAACCCGAAATTGAACGAATAGTGGTAGAGAAAGAAAATATCAAAATACATAAGGGTCCGTGTAAAAAGTATGCGTTACGTTCGGCATGAGTAGATCCGTTACTATTATACAGATCTGCACGTTTTTAGTAATGACCCCTACGTGATTTGTGATAGCATATCTCTGTAATTTTTAGCTCGAATTTAGTTATGTTTTTGAATTTTAATGTATACAACGTGTATCAATTCAGCAATATATACATTTTAGTGGTCATATATATATATATATTCCTACTATTATAACTTCTGGTCCATTTATATTTTACCGAATATTTTTAATACAAATATCTTCATATTTCGCTGTCAGTTGTAAACATACTTCAGTAAAAATGTACATCACTATCAATGCCTTAAAAGCCAGATATGAAATAATACTTTCAATTTATTAACCCCACCATTCATACTCATTTTGCCATTTTTTATCATGCTCATTCAAGGACTTTATCATGACGTGGAAACGTGGCTCCATCGTAAATGGAGTGTCTACTATAGAATTTGCAGCAACTGCAGTTTATGAACAGGTAAGACAGTTTTAGGCCCATTCTCCATATTTTACCTTGATGTAAATGGAAGATGAACCTGGCTGTTCCTTCCTGTTAGGCACCATATAACCTTTCATGTGTTGGTGCGCCTTAAAACCCAATTCAATGCATGCAATTTATTAGTATATATTTATGGAAAGCCGCAGGTGACCCTGTGATTATAATTATTTTTTACTATATGTTTAACTGAATTATTATAATCAACACATTTCTACGAATTTGTACGTGTTATCATTATTATCAAAATCCATACATTTTTAGCTCTCTGGAAAAATGTATACATTCTGAAAATGTTAACATTTTTATTATAACCACCACATTTCTACGATTGTGTACGTGTTATCATTATTATCAAAATCCATACATCTTTAGCTGTCTGAAAAAATGTATACATTCTGAAAATGTTAACATTTTTATTATAACCCGCACATGTCTGAAAATGTTAACATTTTTATTATAACCCGCACATGACATTGTATGCATTATAATTATAACAACATCCGTACGATTACCTCCCTTAGCTCTCTGAAAATGTATACATTCTCAAAATGTTAACATTCTGAAAATCGATACATGTGCGTCTTATAATCCTAAATCTCGCGAGACAATTTATGTTCGGGGGAATTGGCTTTTGGAAAATGTGTGCATTATAATTCTAAATCTCGCGAGACAATTTATGTTCGGGGGAATTGACTTTTGGGAAAAGTGTGCATTATAATTCTAAATCTCGCGAGACAATTTATGTCCGGGGGAATTGGCTTTTGGAAAATGTGTGTATTATAATATTTGACCTCAATATTTTGAGGGAACACCAAGTACATCTCGCGAGATATTGGCTGGAGCGGCTGACTGTTCATTGTTTGCAAAGACGTGAAAGAGTGTGCAGCTGTATCTTGATCGGCTAATTAGGTAAGCATATTTACATGACTGATTATGCATTTGTGGCGTTTTCAATTAACCTTTTCCATTGTCTATGAGGTGCATTATCTCGACCTCCAGACTTCTTAGACTTAGACGTGTACTGTGATCAGAAGGAATTATCAACTCGGCCCCTACCGGCCCTAGTCAGCTCGGCCCCTGGTCAACTGGGCCCCTATTTGGTCAACACGGCCCAACACAAATAGTGTTGACCAAATAGGGGCCCAATTGACCGGAAATAGTCAACTCGGCCCCCGCTGTAAAACAAATGGTCAACTCGGCCCATAGTCAACTCGGCCCCATATATATATATTAAAACAAATGGTCAACTCGGCCCATAGTCAACTCGGCCCCATATATATATATTAGATATATATATATGGGGCCGAGTTGACTATGGGCCGAGTATATATTAGATATATATATATGGGGCCGAGTTGACTATGGGCCGAGTTGACCATTTGTTTTTATTAAAACAAATGGTCAACTCGGCCCATAGTCAACTCGGCCCCATATTAAAACAAATGGTCAACTCGGCCCATAGTCAACTCGGCCCCATATATATATATTAGATATATATATATGGGGCCGAGTTGACTATGGGCCGAGTTGACCATTTGTTTTACAGCGGGGGAATATATATATATGGGGCCGAGTTGACTATTTGTGTTGGGCCGTGTTGACCAAATAGGGGCCCAGTTGACCAGGGGCCGAGCTGATTAGGGCCGGTAGGGGCCGAGTTGATAATTCCTTCTGATCACAGTACACGTCTAAGTCTTAAAAGTCTGGAGGTCGAGATAATGCACCTCATAGACAATGGAAAAGGTTAATTGAAAACGCCACAAATGCATAATCAGTCATGTAAATATGCTTACCTAATTAGCCGATCAAGATACAGCTGCACACTCTTTCACGTCTTTGCAAACAATGAACAGTCAGCCGCTCCAGCCAATATCTCGCGAGATGTACTTGGTGTTCCCTCAAAATATTGAGGTCAAATATTATAATACACACATTTTCCAAAAGCCAATTCCCCCGGACATAAATTGTCTCGCGAGATTTAGAATTATAATGCACACTTTTCCCATAAGTCAATTCCCCCGAACATAAATTGTCTCGCGAACTTTAGAATTATAATGCACACATTTTCCAAAAGCCAATTCCCCCGAACATAAATAGTCTCGCGAGATTTAGGATTATAAGACGCACATGTATCGATTTTCAGAATGTTAACATTTTGAGAATGTATACATTTTCAGAGAGCTAAGGGAGGTAATCGTACGGATGTTGTTATAATTATAATGCATACAATGTCATGTGCGGGTTATAATAAAAATGTTAACATTTTCAGACATGTGCGGGTTATAATAAAAATGTTAACATTTTCAGAATGTATACATTTTTTCAGACAGCTAAAGATGTATGGATTTTGATAATAATGATAACACGTACACAATCGTAGAAATGTGGTGGTTATAATAAAAATGTTAACATTTTCAGAATGTATACATTTTTCCAGAGAGCTAAAAATGTATGGATTTTGATAATAATGATAACACGTACAAATTCGTAGAAATGTGTTGATTATAATAATTCAGTTAAACATATAGTAAAAAATAATTATAATCACAGGGTCACCTACGGCTTTCCATATATATTAAACAAAAAGTTATGTTTTTCTAAGCATGTGAAGACAAAATATATTTTTTTTTATAGAAATTAAAGAGGCACGTGGCAATCTGAAGTTTTATCAAACATTACAATTAGCACCTCGATTTATTAATCCATTAATCCATTACAGTTTTAACTTTAAACCTGCGTGTATATATTTAAATGTAATTTTGGGTTTTCAAAATTTCTTTGTTATACTACCATATAGAATTTAATATATTTTTGACGCATTATAATAAACAGTAATTTTCAAAAACAATTTGTTTTGAACTATTTAAAAATTTAATTTGATTTTAAAAATGCAAATTATAAAGGAAAACTAATGGGACGCCGCGAGTTTTAAGAAAATCAAGATTGCTATATGTCCCTTTAAACTGAATAGAACATAAGGACCAGCTTACTGAATAGAACATAAGGACCAGCTTACTGAATAGAACATAAGGACCAGCTTACTGAATAGAACATAAGGACCAGCTTACTGAATAGAACATAAGGACCAGCTTACTGAATAGAACATAAGGACCAGCCTAGTGAATAGAACATAAGGACCAGCTTAGTGAATAGAACATAAGGACCAGCTTAGTGAATAGAACATAAGGACCAGCTTACTGAATAGAACATAAGGACCAGCCTAGTGAATAGAACATAAGGACCAGCTTAGTGAATAGAACATAAGGACCAGCCTAGTGAATAGAACATATGGACCAGCTTAGTGAATAGAACATAAGGACCAGCTTAGTGAATAGAACATAAGGACCAGCTTACTGAATAGAACATAAGTACCAGCTTAGTGAACAGAACATAAGGACCAGCTTAGTGAACAGAACATAAGGACCAGCTTAGTGAACAGAACATAAGGACCAGCTTAGTGAACAGAACATAAGGACCAGCTTAGTGAACAGAACATAAGGACCAGCTTAGTGAACAGAACATAAGGACCAGCTTAGTGAATAGAACATAAGGACCAGCTTAGTGAATAGAACATAAGGACAGCTTAGTGAATAGAACATAAGGACCAGCTTAGTGAATAGAACATAAGGACAGCTTAGTGAATAGAACATAAGGACCAGCTTAGTGAATAGAACATAAGGACCATCTGAGTGAAACACGTTCAATGTAGCTTTTTAATAGTAACTCAAGATATCAACCTAGTGGTTTTGTTGTGCCTTTAGATATAGAGAACAGAATTTTAACTTAGTATGGTTTTGTGTTTCCATGAAAAAAGGCCAATTTATCTAAATGTTTATTCAACCATTCAAGTTGTTTTTCAGACTAGCGTTATCTTGGTGCCTTTTGATGTATAGAACTTTCTAATATTGATGGCATTTAATGGTAAAGAAGTAGATTTTTTTTTGTCAACATTTCATTTTCAGAACTGATCTATAAAACCATTCAAGCAGTCTTCTTGTAACATTCTTCACATATCATTCAAACTAGTGATCTTGGGGTAAAACAGAAACGCAATTTGGGAGTTTCCGCTATATATTGTATGTGTAATATACTGTTGTTAATCGAATGGTATGTGGCTATGTTAGACTTTTATACATTATATAGCGAAAATGTCCGAGTGGCGTTTCTTTTTCTTTTAGTATAAATTATATAACTTGATAATTTTAATAAGTTGTTGCATTTCCATGGAAACAACATTTCATTCAGTACTTCACATATAATTTGTTTTGTTTTTATTGTATTATTTGAAATGACATCATTCATTTTTCCAGATTTCTCTGACACATGTGGAAACGTGGCTCCATCGTATATGGAATGACTACTATAGCATGTTCAGCAACTCTGCAGTTCTGCAGGTTAAAAGGTTCAAAGCCCATTCTCCACATGTTATCTTGATATAATGGAGGATGAGCCTGGCATGTTCATTCATGTTAGGCGCCATATAACCTTTCATGTGTTGGTGCGTCATACAGCCCAATTCAATTCATCTTCCATATTCTGTTATATAAAGCATGCTAATTGTTTGTTTGTACATGTATATAAATGAAAGTTAAATTATTATATGGAAATAAAGAAAAACAAGCTTATAACATAGTTTTCCTTTTACAATTCATTCTTACCACAATCAAACCGTACATTTTCCTTCAATATAAAGCTTTAAATATGTAGTTTTCTGTTGTATCTGTCCGTCTATTGGCTATAAACAGACAGGCTTATGTGAATTGTTTGTCATCGATAAGCTTTTTCACCAAAATTGGTTAATAATGGTTTATTTAAAGTAGATCTCAGACGAGTTCTAAAGTTTTGCATAATCAATGCATGCATTATAGAGTTATTGTCCCTGGTTATGACAATTAATTTGCGCAATAACTTTAGTAAATTAATTTGGATTTTTACCAAAGTTGAGTTTAAGGTTGGTGGCAGTAAGATATTGCAGGAGTTCAACTCTCAAGGGGAAAATGCATGCTTTATATATTTAAGAACCATTTAGGATCTCTGACCCACAGAGTCTAAATGCATTCTTTACCGATATACGGTGAAACTGTCCTATTTGTATGGAAGTAACATTTGAATAATTTTCTTATCGCAGACTTGATAAGATCACATCACCGCGGAGCTATTAGCTGGAGCGAAGACTACAAAAGCGCGGTAAGCCATTGTTTCAGTGTTTGTAAACTTGATTTTCACTGGTTTACGTATGCTACACGCGTTACGGATATATTTCTGACGCGTTACTCCTAGAATGCGAAAACTGCTTAACAGGAGACGCATTACTCTTTGATTAAACGTGTAAATACTAATGTGTTACTTTTTTTATACGTCTTAACGCGTTAGAAAATGTTGAATTATCGTTACTTTTCTGTTGAATATATAGGGGAAATCTCGTTTCTAACACGTTAGAAAATAGAACATCAAGAGTAATGTGTTGGAGATTTAGGGGTTACACGTTACTTTTTCTAACGCGTTACTTTTTGGACTTATGACGTTAACTGCCACTCATTAAAGGAATGGTGCAGGAGGAACAACACTATATACATGGGATAAAAACATTATTTTTTCTTATTTTAGCATTTCCTATGCCAGTGTGTTGCAACATAACAATTTTAGCAGTGATGAGTGCACGTTATAAAATGCACGGGTGTAGGCAAGTACGGTGGTTGTTTATGCAGCATTGTGTTATGTCTTCAGAAACCTCGTCGAAAGTGCGAACTGGAGTCACACGCATACTCTTTCTATATTCCGAAGGGAAGGAGTCCTAGCTATATAGTTAGAATATAAATCATAAGAGCTATGATTCTCACCACTAAGATTAGGGTCGCTACTCGTTACAAAATGCCGAATGCCAGTTACATTTGTGAACCATATAGATATATAAGAATACAGTTGCGTTTGTGATCCAGATATGCATATAACACAGTTACATTTGTGAACCAGATGGGTATTTAAGAATACAGTTACATTTGTGAAGCAGATAGGTATTTAAGAATACAGTTACATTTGTGAAGCAGATAACAGTTACATTTGTGAACCAGATAGATGTTTAAGAATACAGTTACATTTGTGAAGCAGATAGGTATATATGAATAGTTACATTTGTGGACCAGATAGATATATAAGAATACAGTTTAGATGATGATAAGCACGTAGCAAACTGCATGGTCAATAACCTCTGGTAATCACCTACTGTTTGGGGCGCCTGTTTCTGAAAAGAAAATCAGACAATTTAAGTAGTACGTATAAATAAGTTGAATATCACAGAAAATGACATTCTGAGTACCTTCAACTATCTTGAATACGTTACTTTTCAAACATTGTTTTTGTTAGAGCAGTTTCAATGCAAAGTTCTGTTCCATCAACAGTTAGATTTTGGATTGAACCCACGACCTCTCGTATGGTAGACCGACTCTCTACCATTAGACACCGTCGATTGTTTGTTTTTTTAGAATTTCTATCCAAAAATGTTTTTTATGTGTTTAATAAATCTAAATTGACATCCTGAAAGTAATGTTTAGCTAACTAAAGTAAATGAATTTGAGATTTTCAAATGTTCTGCTGCCCCCAGTCAACAATGAATTTATATATCTATAGTACCTGTAAGATGATAACGGGTTATATCTATAGTACCTGTAAGATGATAACGGGTTATATATATAGTAACTGTATGATGATAACGGGTTATATCTATAGTACCTGTAAGATGATAACGGTTTATATCTATAGTACCTGTAAGATGATAACGGGTTATATATATAGTACCTGTAAGATGATAACGGGTTATATCTATAGTAACTGTAAGATGATAACGGGTTATATCTATAGTACCTGTAAGATGATAACGGGTTATATCTATAGTACCTGTAAGATGATAACGGGTTATATCTATAGTAACTGTAAGATGATAACGGGTTATATCTATAGTACCTGTAAGATGATAACGGGTTATATCTATACCGTCAAACATGTTAACAGTGTGGCAGCACTATACAGTTGGTCATTGAGCTCGATGCTAAAAGAAGACGCCATAAAATCAAAATGACCCACAAGTTGTAAATACATGCGACGTGTATGATTCAGATATGTAATTAAAGTTAGATTCCTTCTAACTCGAACCCTCAGGTCCTTTTGTACTAAGGTTGCCTGATTAATGACTGATACAGACTTGTACTCAGCTGTTCAACTTGTAGGCTATGTTACAAGCGAGTTAGCATGCCACAGAGGTTGATTGACTGTCAAAGGGTACCTAAAGGAATCGTAGTTCTGAAATGCAGTTTCCAGCTGCGCCCTCTATTGTTCATGGGTTAAGTTTCCACAAACATTGGCCATGTGTTTGTTTGTTTGTGTTTGACGTCATTTTTAACACATGTAAGGTTATGTTTGACGGTCGATTTTTTTGTGGTGGAGGCAGACCACCCATTTTTCCTGGGTAGAACCAGTACTGTACACCTCCCGCCATCCGCTGTGTTCTGTTGGACAACACGTCTTTGGTACAGGTTATAGTGTTCGTTATAGTCTCAAATCTCTGATGGATATATGCTTGATTAACAGATCGGAACTATGCATGGTCGTTAATTATGCCCCCGAGGCGGATGGTGAATAAACATGCAAAACAGATGGAGAACAAATTAATGTGGATGTGAAAGAAACTGTTGCAGGTAAATTGGGCTTTCGTCGAACATTAGCCTGCCCAACTGTATTGTGAGGGTGTCATAAAACACAAAAATCTTCCTCAAATCCCCCAAATCCACCTCAATCCCAACACATATAAGTTATAAAACGTAGTTATTGTACCATATATTCCTCAAAAATGAATAACTGTCATGGTCCAATGGAAGTCTAGTGTGAGATGGGGTTCCAAGGGCAGTTATCCATTGGTTAGGTTGTCAGGAACCAAGCCCCCTGAAGCCCGAAAGGTCTGTGGTTGAATTTCATGAATTTTAGGTTATATGTATACTCTTTCTTACCGTTCATATTATCGTTTTAAATTAATTCATTTAGGCCTAAGTTACATGATAATTATTTCGATGTAGAATGTTGCGACTTGATTTCACGAGTATCGCGCAGACAGTACAAAAGAAACAATTGGGAGAACTTGGTTGTTTGACAGGGTGCTGGGGTGCTGGGCGGACCTTATCAACGCACAATTCGATGTCCATAATAGATAGATTGTGACGGTTAATATCATGAGTATCGTGCAGATAACTACAACTAGAAAAGAAACAAGTGGGCGAAGTTGCTGGTTTGACAGGGTACTCAGGGTGGACCCCTTTGGGACATTTTCACAATGCTTTTCACAAGGAGTTTTTGCATTTTGCTCGGGGATAACAAGTTATTTTTGCACACACTGTGACAACATATTAAGTTTTTTTTTTTAAACTCATATATACATGTATGATGAAACAAATATATATTTAATAGATAATTAATGTGTATTTGAATTGCGACCTGTCACCTTAGCCTACAGATTTTCTGATTTGAGAATCCATAGTTTCCAGTTGGTACCACGAGGAGGTGTGACTAGGACTTGTTGTTATATAAAGCGTAATTCATAACGTTTTATATTACAACCATTTACCAACCTTTCCGGCTTCTCATGGACGATAGCACGGATGACATGACAGTGCACTGTCATGGTGTGGGAGGAAACCGGAGTACCCGGGGAAAACCCACGTGTCCGGGAGGGCGACTCTCTATAACAAATCCGAGACGGGGCAACTAACCCGGGTGGAATTGATGAAGTGAGTGCGCTTCCCGACACCCTTAGCTGGCTGGCTGACTGGGCCTGACTGGTTCGCTGGGCTGGCTGGCTGGTTGGTGTATTCGTCATTTTCAGCACATTTTAGGCTATATCTGATAGTCGATTTTTAAGTGGTGGACGCAGACCACCGACTTTTTCCAGTGAAGACGGATGTATAATCTGGAAGACAGGCTGTAGATGCATTACAAGAAAGACGGGTGTAGAATCTGGAACATAGGCTGGAGATGTATTACAACGAAGACGGGGATAGAATCTGGAAGACAGGTTGGTTGGTTGGTTGGTTAGTTGAATGGAAATTAAATAAATCAGTCATTTTAAGTGGCAGATGCAGACCACCATTTCTCCTATGAAGGCGGATGTATATTCTGGAAGACAGGCTTAATTACGATGAAGAATCTGGAATGGTCTGTCATTTTAGCACGTTTTGATCTATATATGATGTAGAATCTGGAAGTTGGGCTGGAGATGTAAACATTGAAATCGGATATAACATCTAGAAGATGGAGATTTATTACAATGATGTCGGTTGTAGAATCTGGAAGACGGGTGAATATGTATTACAATGATGTCGGTTGTAGAATCTGGAAGACGGGTGAATATGTATTGCAATGAAAATGGATGTAGAATCTGGAATATTTGTTGGTTTGTTTGTCTGGCGTTTTACGTCATTTTTACACATGTTAGGCCGCCATAGTTGGTTGATTGGCTGAGTGCTGTTTAACGTCATGTCAGCATATTTTAGGCTATATATGACAGTTGATTTTATGCAAAACTGACACCGGGGCGATATAATCAAGCTTTATGCTTTTTGGTTTCAGAATATGGATGTAGAATCGGCACATGTTAGGCCATATATGACGGTCGATTATTTTGTAGTAGAGGTAGACAATCCCATTTTTCCTGGTTAGAACCAGTAGTACTGTATGCCTCCCGCCATCCGTAAGAATCAATACTTTTTACTTGACAAGTCGAGTGGGGTTCGAACCCGCAGCGGGAATCTGAAAGATGGGTTTGAGATGTGTTATGTTACAATGAAGACGGTTGTAGAATCTGGAAGAAGGGTTTGAGATGTATTACAATGAAGACTGTTGTAGAATCTGGAAGATGGGTTTGAGATGTATTACAATGACGACGGTTGTAGAATCTGGAAGATGGGTTTGAGATGTATTACAATGAAGACTGTTCTAGAATCTGGAAGATGCGTTTGAGATGTATTACAATGACGACGGTTGTAGAATCTGGAAGATGGGTTTGAGATGTATTACAATGAAGACTGTTCTAGAATCTGGAAGATGGGTTTGAGATGTATTACAATGAAGACAGTTGTATAATCTGGAAGATGCGTTTGAGATGTATTACAATGACGACGGTTGTAGAATCTGGGAAAATGCGTTTGAGATGTATTACAATGAAGACTGTTGCAGAATCTGGAAGATGCGTTTGAGATGTATTACACTGAAGACGGTTGTAGAATCTGGAAGATGGGTTTGAGATGTATTACAATGACGACGGTTGTAGAATCTGGAAGATGGGTTTGAGATGTATTACAATGACGACGGTTGTAGAATCTGGAAGATGGGTTTGAGATGTATTACAATGACGACGGTTGTAGAATCTGGAAGATGCGTTTGAGATGTATTACAATGAAGACGGTTGTAGAATCTGGAAGATGGGTTTGAGATGTATTACAATGAAGACGGCTGTAGAATCTAGAAGATGGGTTTGAGATGTATTACAATGAAGACGGCTGTAGAATCTGGAAGATGGGTTTGAGATGTATTACAATGAAGACGGTTGTAGAATCTGGAAGATGGGATTGAGATGTGTTACAATGAAGACGGTTGTAGAATCTGGGAGATGGGTTTGAGATGTATTACAATGAAGACGGTTGTAGAATCTGGAAGATGGGTTTGAGATGTATTACAATGAAGACGGCTGTAGAATCTGGGAGATGGGTTTGAGATGTATTACAATGAAGACGGTTGTAGAATCTGGAAGATGGGATTGAGATGTGTTACAATGAAGACGGTTGTAGAATACCGAAGACGAATATGTCTATAGGCAAGAACCTGGTTATTAGAGGTGACCAGTTGTTCTATTTCCATATAAACTGATGTAGAATCTTGAAAACAGGCTAAAGATGTATTACAATGAACACGGTTGTAAAATCTGGATGACAGGCTGGTGAATACGTGTCAGAATCTGGAAGATATGCAAACATGTATTACAATGAAGACAGTTGTATAATCTGGAAGCATGAAGAAAACGATATAGTGTTTTAGTACATGTACATGTAAATAGTTAAATCAAGGCCAGAAACGATTTACATAATAAAAGGGTAGGTCAGTGTTGGTAACAATGATCTAATTGTATAGGAATAGATTGATGTCATCAATTAATTGTACAAACTGTAGAAACCCAAGAGGAAATTTACTAATTACCTTTAAGCTGTGATTGAAACGGCCGAATTCATCCCACGAGAAAAATGGACGCGAAGCTCGCATACATCTATACGAACAGTACATTAACAGATGAACATGTCAAATGCATAACATAATACATAATAAGGCATAATTATGTTATTAACAAAATTATGTTCAGAAAATGAAAAATGAAAAATGAAAACGTTTCCTACCCATTTTTGTAATGACTCAAACATCTGTGGCTGCATCTAGAAAAGAAATCATAGTTTGCGATGTAACAGCTAAATTATAAATTGAGTTTTACGGCACCGCAACACAAGATAGTTGATATGGCGCCATGACGAATATGAACTTTCTGGATCCAAAACATAAAACTATGAGATATGGATTCAGAAACTTAACCGCTGGAGAAACATGTCTTACAGAAACTCCGACTTGTAAAACCCATTAATCGCCTCTTACGATCATGCAACAGTCAAGCAGTGGTATTAATTCCTGATCTTACTGACCACCCCGAACCACTCGTGACTCTTGCGTTTTAAGTAAAAAAAGGTAGGTCAATGTTGGTAACAATAACCTAATTGTATAGAAATAGATTGATGTCATGAATCTATAACTATGTATGAACTGTACAAATTGTAGAATTCCAAGAGGAATGTTACTAATTACCTTTAAGCAGCGATCGAAACGACCGAATTCATTCCGCGAGAAAAATAGACGCGATGTTTGCATGCATATATACGTCAGTTACATTAACAGATGAATCTGTTTAATGCATAACACAATAAATAATAAGGCATAAGTATGTTGTTAACCATTTTTTTTTCAGAAAATTAAAAATTAAAACATTTCCTACCTGTTTTTGTGATGATTCAAACGTCTGTGGCTGCATCTAGAACATAAATCATAGTTTGAGATGTCACAGCTGAATTATAAATTGGGCTTTACGTCACCGCATTACAAGATAGTTGATATGGCGCCATGACGGATATGAACTTTCTGGAACCAGAACTACTTTTCCTCTGGTGGATTTGATCGCATCTGCAATCAGCACATAAGAGATGTAATGTTTTAGCAATATTTTCATAGTAAATAGTATAGTCTAATAGTCTACCTGATGTGTCGTCTGCATCAGTCAGCCAGAACATCCTTTCCTCTGGTGGATTTGATCGCATCTGTAAACAGAAAAGAAGAGATAAAACATGTTTTAGTAACATGTTCATAGTAAATAGTCTAGTCTAATAGTCTACCTGATGTGTCGTCTGCAGAAGCTTGGTGGTTGCAACTTCAAATTCAGCCAGAACAACGTTTCCTCTGGTGGATTTGACCGCATCTGTAATTAGACAAGTTTTATCAACGTTTTCATAGTAAATAGTATAGTCTAGTAGTCTACCGGATGTGTCGCCTGTAGCAGCTTGATGGTTGCAACTTCCAAATAAGCCAGAACAACTTTTGCTCTGGTGGATGTGATCGCATCTGCAATCAGAAAAGAAGAGATATTACATGTTTAAGCAACATTTTCATTGTCTAGTAGTCTACCTGATGTGTCCTATGCAGCAGCTTGATGGTTGCAACTTCTTAATAAGCCAGAACAATTTTGCTCTGGTGGATGTGATCGCATTCGCAATCAGAAAAGAGGAGATATTACATGTTTTAGCAACAGTTTCATAGTAAATAGTATAGTCTAATAGTCTACCTGATGTGTCGTCTGCAGCAGCTTGGTGAATGCAACTTCAAATTCAGCCAGAACAACGTTTCCACTGGTGGATTGAAAAGCAACTTCAATCAGAAAAGAAGAGACATTACATGTTTTAGCAACATTTTCATAGTAAATAGTATAGTCTAGTAGTCTGCCTGATGTGTCGTATGCAGCAGCTTGATAGTTGCAACTTCATAGTCAGCCAGAACAACATTTCCTCTGGTGAATTTGACCGTATCTGTAATTAGAAAAGAAGAGATCACATGTTTTAGCAACATTTCATAGTAAATAGGATATTCTAGTATTCTAGTAGTCTACCTGTTGTGTCGGCTGCAGCAGGTTGGTTGTTGCAACTTCATAGATAGCCAGAATAATTTTCCTCCGGTGGATTTGATTGCATCTGTAATTAGAAAATGAGAGATATTACATGATTTAGCAACATTTTCTTAGTAAACAGTATAGTCTAGTAGTCTACCTGATGTGTCGTCTGCAGCAGCTTGATAGTTGCAACTTCATAGTCAGCCAGAACTTTTCCTCTGGTGGATTTGACCGCATCTGTAATTAGAAACGTTTTAGCAACATTTTCATAATAAATAGTATAGTCTAGTAGTCTACCTGTTGTGTCGGCTGCAGCAGGTTGGTTGTTGCAACTTCATAGTCACATGGATTTTTTTTCTGCATTTGATCGCATCTGCAATCAGAAAAGACGAGATAGTATATGTTTTAGCAACATTTTCGTTGTAAATATTATAAATGTAGTTCAATAGTCTACCTGATGTGTCGTCTGCAGCAGCGTGATGGTTGCAACTTCATAGCCAGCCAGAACAACTTTTCCTCTGGTTTATTTTATTGCCTCTGTAAACAGAAAGGAAGAGATATTTCATGTTTTAGCAACAATTTCATAGTAAACACTTTAGTCTAGAAGTCTACCTGAGGTGACGTCTGCAGGAGGATTGTTGTTGCAACTTCATAGCCAGCCAGAACAACTTTTCTTCTGGTGGATGTTATCGCATCTGTAATCAGAAAAGAAGAGATCAGATAGTCAGCCAGAACATTTTTTCCTCTTGCATTCAGAAAAGTAGAGATATTATGCTTTAGCAACATTTGGATTGCAACTTCATAGTCAGCCAGATCATCCTTTCCTTTGGTGGATTTGATCACATATGCAAACAGAAAAGAAGAGATATTACATGTTTTAGCAACATTTTCATAGCAAATAGTATAGGCTAGTAGTAGTCTACCTGATGTGTCGTCCTCAGCAGCTTGGTGTTTGCAACTTCGTAGACAGCAAGAACATCATGGTGGATGTTATCGCATCTGTAATCAGAAAAGAAGAGATCACATGTTATAGAAACATTTTCATAGTAAACAGTATTGTCTAGAAGTCTACCTGATATCTCGTCTTCAGCAGCTTGGTGGTTGCAACTTCATAGTCAGCCAGAACATTTTTTCCTCTTGCATTCAGAAAAGTAGAGATATTATGCTTTAGCAACATTTGCATTGTTAATATTATAGTAATAGAATACCTGTTGTGTCATCTACAGCAGCTTGGGGATTGCAACTTCATAGTCAGCCAGATCATCCTTTCCTTTGGTGGATTTGATCACATATGCAAACAGAAAAGAAGAGATATTACATGTTTTAGCAACATTTTCATAGCAAATAGTATAGGCTAGTAGTAGTCTACCTGATGTGTCGTCCTCAGCAGCTTGGTGTTTGCAACTTCGTAGACAGCAAGAACATCTTTTCCTACGGTGGATTTGATCGCATCTGTAATTAGATAGAAGAGATCACATGTTTTAGCAACCTTTTCGTAGTAAATAATATAGTCTAGTAGTCTACCTGATGTGGACAGTCGTCTGCAGCAACTTGGTGGTTGCAACTTCATAGTCGGCCAGATCATAATTTCCAGTGGTAGATTTGATCGCATATGTAAACAAAAAAGAGATAACATATGTTTAAGCAACATTTTCATAGTAATTAGTATAGTCTAGTTGTCCATCTGATGTGTCGTCTGCAGCAGATTGGTGGTTGCAACTTCATAGTCAGCCAGAACAACTTTTCCTCCTTTGGATTTAATCGCATCTGTAGTCAGGAAAATAGAGATATTACATGTTTTAGCAACATTGTCATAGTAAATCGTATATTCTATTAGTCTACCTGATGTGAAATCTGCAGCAGCTTGGTGGATGCAACTTCAAATTCAGCCAGAACAACGTTTCCAATGGTGGATTGGAAAGCAGCTTTAATCAGCAAAGAAGCGATATTACATGTTTTAGCAACATTTTCATAGCAAATAGTATAGTCTAATTGTCTACCTGATATGTCGTCTGCAGCAGTTGGAGGTTGCAACTTCATAGTCAGCCAGAACAACTATTTCTCTGGTGGATTCGATCGCATCTGTTATCAGAAAAGAAGAGATCACATCATATAGAAACATTTTCATAGTAAACAGTATAGTCTAGACGTCTACCTGATGTGTCGTCTGCAGCAGTTGGTGGTTGCAACTTCATAGTCGGCCAGAACAACTTTTTCTCTCGTGTATTAGAACGCATCTGTAAACAGAAAAGAAAAGATAAAACATGTTTAAGCAAAATATTCATAGTACACAGTATAGTCTAATTGTCTACCTGAATTGAATTGAATGTTGTTTAACGGCTCATCAACACAGTGTAGGTTATTTAGAGCCGCCCCAGAGAGAGGGGAAGGATACATAGGAATCCGGGAACCTGCCCTACTCTTATTATCGAATAGATTCCTATGGTTCTTTAACGTGCTCGGAGGATAGACCGATACACGGGACCGCCCGGTTTACGTCCCCATCCGACGGACGAGGCTTAGGGAAGTGTCTTGCCCAAGAACACACCGACGGAACTCAGTGGCATCACGGAGAATTGAACCCGGGGCCTCCGGTTACAAATCCGCCGCGCTACCGACTGCGCCACGCCAGCCCTCTTTGTCTACCTGATGTGTCGTCTGCAGCAGTTGGAGGTTGCAACTTCATAGTCAGCAAAAAAAACTATTAATTTCTCTGGTGGATTCGATCGCATCTGTTATCAGAAAAGAAGAGATCACGTTTTAGCAACCTTTTCCTTGTAAATAATACAGTCTAATAAATAGTCAACCCGATGTGTCGTATGCAGCAGGTTGGAGGTTGCAACTTCATAGTCAGCCGGAACAATTTTTCCTCTTGTGGATTGTACCGCATCTGTAATCAGAAAAGAAGAGATATTATGTGTTTTTGCGACATTTTCTAAGCAAATAATATAGTCTAGTTAGTAGTCTACCAGGTGTGTCGTCTGCAACAGCTTGGTGGTTACAACTTCATAGACAGCAAGAACAAATTTTCCTCCGGTAGATTTGATCGTATCTGTTATAAGAAAAGAAGAGATCACATGTTTTAGCAACATTTCATAGTAAAAAATGTAGTCCAGTGGTCTACCTGTTGTTTCGTCTGCAACAGGTTGGTTGTTGCAACTTCAGCCAGAATATATTTTCCTCTGGCGGTTTTGATCGCATCTGCAATCAGAAAAGAAGAGATATTATGCTTTTGCAACATTTTCATTGTAAATAATATAGTCTAGTAGTCTACCTGATGTGTCGTCTGCTGCACTCGGTGGTTGCAACATCAAATTCAGCCTGAACAATGTTTGCACTGGTGCATTTGATCGCAACTTAAATCAGAAAAGAAGAGTGTAATGTCTAGTAGTCTACCTGATGTCTTGTCTGCAGTATGTTGGTTGTTGCAACTTCAAAGTCAGCCAGAAAAACTTTTCCTCTAGTGGACTTGATCTCATCTGTAATCAGAACAGAAATATTACATATTTGAGCAACCGTTTTTATAATAAATAGTCTACCTGTTTTGTCGCCTGCAGCCGGTTGGTCGTTGCAACTTCATAGTCAGCCAGAACAACTTTTCCTCTGGTGGACTTGATTGCATCTGTAATCAGAAAATGAGAGATATTAAATGTTTTAGCAATATTTTCATTGCAAATAATGTAGTTTAGTAGTCTACCTGATGTGTCGTCTGCAGCAGTTTGGTGGTTGCAACTTCATAGACAGCAAGAACAACTTTTTCTCCGGTGGATTTGATCGCATCTGTAATTAGAAAAGAAGAGATCACATGTTTTAGCAACATGTCCGTTGTAAATATTAGAGTCAAGTAGTCCACCTTTTGTGTCGTCTACTGCAGGTTGGATGTTACAACTTCATAGTCAGCCATAACAACAGCCTCTGGTGGATTTGATCGCATCTGTAAGCAGAAAAGAAGAGAAACATGTTTAAGCAACATTTTCATAGTATATAGTACAGTCTAGTAGACTACCTGGTGTATCGTCTGAAGCAACTTGGTGGTTGCAACTTCATAGTCAGCCAGAACAACTTTTCCTCGGGTGGATTTGATCGCATCTGTAATCAGAAAAGAAGAGATATTTCATATTTTAGCAACATTTTCATAGGAAATAGTATAGTCCAATAGTCTACTTGTTGTGTCGTCTGCAGCAGCTTGGTGGTAACAACTTCATAGTCAGTCAGAACAACATTTCCGCAGAAGTCTAGAAGTCTACCTGATGTGTCGCATGCAGCAGACTGGTGGTTGCAACTTCATAGTCGGCCAGAACAACTTTTCCTCCGGTGGATTTAATTGCAACTGTAATCAGAAAGGAAGAGATATTTCATCCTTTTCTAGCAACAATTTCATAGTAAACAGAGTAAACTGAGGTGACGTCTGCATGAGGTGGGTTGTTGCAACTTTAGTCACCCAGAACAACTTTTCCTCTGGTGGATTTAATGGCATCTGCAATCAGAAAAGAGATATTAAATGTTTTAGCAACATTTTTATAATAAAAAGTATAGTCTAGTAGTCTACCAGGTGTCATCTGCAGCAGCTTGGTGTTTGCAACTTCATAGTCAGCAAGAACAACTATTCTTCCGGTAGATTTGATCTCATCTGTAATTAGAAAAGAAGAGAGATCACATGTTTTAGCAACATTTTCATAGTAAATTTTATAGTCTAGTATAGTAGTCTGTTGTATCGTCTGCAGCAGGTCAGTTTTTGCAACTTCATATTTTGCTAGAGCAACTTTTCCTCTGGTGGATTTGATCGCAAATGGATTCAGAAGAGAAAAGTGCAGATATTACATGTTTTAGCAACATTTTCATAGTAATTAATGTAGTGTAGTAGTCTACCTGTTGTGTCGTCTGCAGCATGTTGGTTGTTGCAGCTTCAAAGTCAACCAGAACAACTTTTCCTCTGGTGGATTTGATCGCATCTGCAATCAGGAAAGAAGAGTTATCTCTGTAACATATATGTGTAACATAAATAAAGGGTTCCAGCATTTGTGTAACACAAATAAAAGTTTCCAGCATATGTGTAACATAAATAGAGGGTTCCAGCACGTGTGTAACATAAATAAAGGTTTCCAGCATCTATGTAATATAAATAAAGGTTTCCAGCATTACTGTAACATAAATAAAGGTTTCCAGCATCTCTGTAACATAAAGGTTTCCAGCATATCTGTAACATAAATAAAGGGTTCCAGCATATTTGTGTAACATAAATAAAGACATCCAGCATCTCTGTAACATAAATAAAGGCATCCAGCATCTCTGTAACATAAATAAAGGCATCCAGCATCTCTGTAACATAAATAAAGGTTTCCAGCATTACTGTAACATAAATTAAGGTTTCCAGCATCTCTGTAACATAAATAAAGATTTCCAGCATGTATGTAACATAAATAAAGGGTTCCAGCATTACTGTAACATAAATAAAGGTTTCCAGCATCCCTGTAACATAAATAAAGGTTTCCAGCATCTATGTAATATAAATAAAGGTTTCCAGCATTACTGTAACATAAATAAAGGTTTCCAGCATCTCTGTACATAAATAAAGGTTTGCGGCATCTATGTAATATAAATAAAGGTTTCCAGCATTAGTGTAACATAAATAAAGGTTTCCAGCATCTCTGTAACATAAATAAAGGTTTCCAGCATATCTGTAACATAAATAAAGGGTTCCAGCATATTTGTGTAACATAAATAAAGGCATCCAGCATCTCTGTAACATAAATAAAGGCATCCAGCATCTCTGTAACATAAATTAAGGGTTCCAGCATCTCTGTAACATAAATAAAGATTTCCAGCATTTGTGTAACATAAATAAAGGTTTCCAGTATCTATGTAACATAAAAAGGTTTTCCAGCATTTCTGTGACAAAAATAAAGGTTTCCAGCATCTCTGTGACATAAATAAAGGTTTCCAGCATCTCTGTAACATAAATAAAGGTTTCCAGCATCTCTGTAACATCATTTAAGATTTCCAGCATCTCTGTAACATAAATAAAGGTTTCCAGCATCTCTGTAACATAAATAAAGGGTTCCAACAGTTGTGTAACATAAATAAAGGGTTCCAGCATCTCTGTAACATAAAAAAAAGGTTCCAGCATCTCTAACATAAATAAAGGGTTCCAACATCTATGTAACATAAATAAAGGTTTCCAGCATCTCTGTAACATAAATAAAGGGTTCCAGCATATTTGTGTTAAATAAATAAAGGCATCCAGCATCTCTGTAACATAAATAAAGGTTTCCAGCACCTCTGTAACATAAGGTTTCCAGCATTTCTGTAACATAAATAAAAGGTTCCAACATCTATGTAACATAACTAAAGGTTTCCAGCATCTCTGTAACATAAATAAAGGGTTCCAGCATATTTGTGTTAAATAAATAAAGTGTTCCAGCATATTTGTGTAATTATCATAAATAAAGGGTTCCAGCATCTCTGTAACATAAATAAAGGCATCCAGCATCTCTGTAACACAAATTAAGGTTCCAGCATCTCTGTAACATAAATAAAGGTTTCCAGCATAACTGTAACATAAATAAAGATTTCCAGCATCTCTGTAACATAAATAAAGGGTTCCAGTATTTGTGTAACATAAATAAAGGTTTCCAGCATCTCTAACATAAATAAAGGGTTCCAGCATATTTGTGTAACATAAATAAAGGGTTCCAGCATCTCTGTAACATAAATAAAGGCATCCAGCATCTCTGTAACATAAATTAAGGGTTCCAGCATCTCTGTAACATAAATAAAGGTTTCCAGCATTACTGTAACATAAATAAAGATTTCCAGCATCTCTGTAACATAAATAAAGATTTCCAGCATCTCTGTAACATAAAGATTTCCAGCATCTCTGTAACATAAATAAAAGTGTTCCAACATATGTGTAACAAAAATAAAGGTTTCCAGCATCTCTGTAACATAAATAAAGGGTTCCAGCATATTTGTGTAACATAAATAAAGGGTTCCAGCATCTCTGTAACATAAACAAAGGCATCCAGCATCTCTGTAACATAAATAAAGGCATCCAGCATCTCTGTAACATAAATAAAGGTTTCCAGCATTACTGTAACATAAATAAAGGTTTCCAGCATCTCTGTAACATAAATAAAGGTTTCCAGCATATATGTAACATAAATAAAGGTTTCCAGCATCTCTGTAATATAAATAAAGGTTTCCAGCATCTCTGTAACATAAATAAAGATTACCAGCATCTCTGTAACATAAATATTGGTTTCCAGCATCTCTGCAACATAAATAAAAGGTTCCAACAATTATGTAACATAAATAAAGGGTTCCAGCATCTCGGTAACATAAATAAATGTTTCCAGAATCTATATAACATAAATAAAGGGTTTCAGCATTTGTGTAACATAAATAAAGGGTTCCAGCATCTCTGTAACATAAATAAAGGTTTCCAGCTTCTCTGTAACATAAATAAAGGGTTCCAACAGATGTGTAACATAAATAAAGGTTTCCAGCAGCTCTGTAACATAAATAAAGGGTTCCAGCATATGTGTGTAACCTAAATAAAGGGTTTCAGCATCTCTTTAACATAAATAAAGGCATCCAGCATCTCTGTAACATAAATAACGGTTTCCAGCATCTCTGTAACATAAATAACGGTTTCCAGCATCTCTGTAACATAAAGGTTTCCAGCATCTATGTAATATAAATAAAGAACTGACGGACTGACGGACAGACTGACAGACTGACGGACGGACGAACGACAAAGTGATCCCTATGTATCGCATTTTGCTTCGAAAAGGCGCCACAAAAACGAAAAGATTTCCTACCTGTTTTTGTTTCGACTCGAACGTCTGTTGCAGCATCTAGAACATAAATCATAGTTTGCGATGTAATAGTTGAATTATAACTTGGGTTTTACGGCACAGCAACTCACGATAGTTGATATGGCGCCACGACGGATATGAACTTTCTGGATCCAAGACATAAAACTATGAGACATGGTTTCAGAAACTTCACAACCGCTGGAGAAATGCATTTTATTGAAACTTCTACTAGTAAAACCCTATTAACCGCCTCTTACGATCATGCAAGAGTCAAGCAGTGGTATCAATTCTTGATCTTATTGACCACCGTCTCGGTTGAGAGATGGCTGCCGCTGCTTGATAGCAATCGCCTCCTTTACGTGTCTTTTAACACATCCTCTGAGGTAATAATTGCCTTGGTGTTCTGCGGCTTGATGGAATGTTCAGTCCAGTTTTCTCACAATGTTCTTTTATAGCCGAGTTGGATCTTGTGCTGTGTTCTTAAGTCTGATATCTAAAGAACTTTCCATTTAACCAACATAATAGGGTCACATTGCTCGCATTTGATGTAATACACCACGCCACATTTCTTTAAGTGATCGGTTTTAGCGTTTACATGTGTCAATTACTGTCTTAATGAATTAAAGGGTTAGTGAAACGTATTGACATTGTATTGCTTGAAAACACTGTGCAGTACTTCTGATGTCCCTCTCACATAAGGAAGAAGAAAGGGAATGGAGAGAGGAGAGAGGAAGACTTCCCTATGTGAGAGGTACATCATAAATACTGCGCATGGTTTTCAAGAAATACAATCTCAATATGTTTCACTAAACTTTTAATTCATTAAGACAGTAGTTGACACATGTAAAAGATAAAACCTACCCTTAAAGAAACGTGGCGTGGTGCATTACATCAAATGCGAACAATGTGACTCTGATTATGTTGGTGAAGCGGGAAGATCTTTAGAAATCAGACTTAAAGAACATACCACAAGATCCAACTGGGCTATAAAAGAACATTTTGAGAAAACTGGACATTCCATCAAGCGGGAGAACTCCAAAGTAATTACTCCCAGAGGATGTGCACATCAAAAGACGCGTAAAGGAGGCGATTGCTATCAAGTAGCGGCAACCATCTCTCAACCGAGACGAGGGCCTGGAGTAGCCTCCAGTAAACGACTCTCCTGTTGTCACGTGACCTTCTACGTCACGTGATGACCAGTATAACAGCTGATGAACAGACTACGAGATGTAGTTGAAATCTTCTGATAACATTTTTGCTCTAAGTACAAGAATTCATATAGATAGCCCAAGAGGAAAGTTACTCATTACCTTTAAGCTGTGATCGAAACGGCCGATTGCATTCCACGAGAAAAATGGACGCGATGTATGCCCGCATATATACGTACAATGCATTAACAGATCAGCGGCGTAGCGTGGCATACTCAAATACTCACGTAACAGTGAAAACAGAAAATGAATGAATAAAAAAATGAATAAAAAACCCTTTAAAAATGATATAAAAAAGAAGTGTGGCTACCAAGTCCCCACCCGCCCCGTGAGTACGTTGGGAATTGACCACGCTAAGCCCCTGCAGATGGACATGTTTAATGCATAACACAATAAATAATAAGGCATAATTATGTTGCTAAAGTTATTTTCAGAAAATGAAAAATGAAAACATTTCCTACCCGTTATTGTGATGACTCAAACGTCTGTGGCTGCATCTGGAACAGAAATCATAGTTTGCGATGTAACAGTTGAATTATAACTTGCGTTTTACGGCACCGCAACACAAGATAGTTGATATGGCACCATGGCGGATATGAACGTTTTGGATCCAAGACATAAAACTATGAGACATGGATTCAGAAACTTCACAACCATTGGAGAAACACATCTTACTGAAACTCCTACATGTAAAACCCTAGCTATTAATCGCCTCTTACGATCATGCAAGAGTCAAGCAGTGGTATCAATTCTTAAACTGACTGACCACCCCAGAACCACACGGGAATCTTGCGTTATAAGTCAAAACGGTAGGTCAATCGAAACGGCCGAAGTCATTCCACGAGAAAAATGGACGCGATGTTTGCATGCATATATATATACGTACAATACATTAACAGATAAACATGTTTAATGCATAACATAATAAATAATAAGACATAATTATGTTGTTAACAAAATTATTTTCAGAAAATGACAAATGAAAACATTTCCTACCCGTTTGTGTGATGACTCAAACGTCTGTGGCTTCATCTAGAACAGAAATTATAGTTTGCGATGCAACAGTTGAATTATAACTTGCGTTTTACGGCACCGCAACACAAGATAGTTGATATGGCGCCATGGCGGATATGAACTTTCTGGATCCAAGACATAAAACTATGAGACATGGATTCAGAAACTTCACAACCATTGGAGAAACACATCTTACTGAAACTCCTACATGTAAAACCCTAGCTATTAATCGCCTCTTACGATCATGCAAGAGTCAAGCAGTGGTATCAATTCTTAAACTGACTGACCACCCCAGAACCACACGGGAATCTTGCGTTATAAGTCAAAACGGTAGGTCAATCGAAACGGCCGAAGTCATTCCACGAGAAAAATGGACGCGATGTTTGCATGCATATATATATACGTACAATACATTAACAGATAAACATGTTTAATGCATAACATAATAAATAATAAGACATAATTATGTTGTTAACAAAATTATTTTCAGAAAATGACAAATGAAAACATTTCCTACCCGTTTGTGTGATGACTCAAACGTCTGTGGCTTCATCTAGAACAGAAATTATAGTTTGCGATGCAACAGTTGAATTATAACTTGCGTTTTACGGCACCGCAACACAAGATAGTTGATATGGCGCCATGGCGGATATGAACTTTCTGGATCCAAGACATAAAACTATGAGACATGGATTCAGAAACTTCACAACCATTGGAGAAACACATCTTACTGAAACTCCTACATGTAAAACCCTAGCTATTAATCGCCTCTTACGATCATGCAAGAGTCAAGCAGTGGTATCAATTCTTAAACTGACTGACCACCCCAGAACCACACGGGAATCTTGCGTTATAAGTCAAAAAGGTAGGTCAATGTTGGTAACATTGTTGACCTCTTTAAGGAATAGAGTGATGCCATCCATATATAACTATGTATGAATTGTACAAACTGTCTAACCCCAAGAAAAAAGTTACTAATTACCTTTAAGCTGTAATCGAAACGGCCGCATTCCACGAGAAAAATGGACGCGATGTTTGCATGCATATATATACGCACAATACATTAACAAATGAACATGTTTAATGCGTAACATAATAAATAATAAGACATACTTATGTTGTTAACTAAAATAATGTTTAGAAAATGAAAAATGAAAACAATTCCTACCTGTTTTTGTGATGACTCAAACGTCTGTGGCTGCGCTGCATCTAGAACAGAAATCATAGTTTGCGATGTAACAGCTGAATTATAAAATTGTGTTTTACGGCACCGCAACACAAAATAATTGTTATGGCGCCATGACGGATATGAACTCTCTGGATCCAAGACATAAAACTATGAGACATGGATTCAGAAACTTCACAACCGCTGGAAAAACACGTCTTACTGAAACTCCTATTTGTAAAACCCTATTAATCACCTTTTACGACCATGCAAGAGTCAAGCAGTGGTATCAGTTATTGATTGTAATGAAAACCTCGCCCCCCCCCCCCACCCGCACCCCACTCCCCCACCCACCCACCCACCCACCCACCGAACCTCACGAAACTCTTGCGTTATAAGTCAAAAAGGTAGGTCAGTGTTGGTAACATTGACCTAATTGTATAGGAATAGAGTGATGCCATCAATCTATAACTATGTATGATTTGTACAAACAGTAGAACCTCAAGAGGAAAGTTACTAATTACCTTTAAGCTGTGATCGAAACGGTCGAATTCATTCCCCGAGTTAAATGGACGCGATGTTTGCATGCATATATACGTACAGTACATTAACTAATAAACATGTTTAATGCAATACACAAATAATAATAATAAGGCACGATTATGTTGTTAACAAAATTATGTTCAGAAAATGAAAAATGAAAAAGTTTTCTACCTGTGTTTGTTTCGACTCGAACGTCTGTGGCGGCATCTGCAACAGAAATCATTGTTTGCGATGTAACAGCTGCTCAATTGGCCCCATTTCGGATACGTAAAAATATGGGACATACATTCAGAAACTTCATCACCGCTGGGGAAGCAGATTAACTGTAACTTCAACTTTAAAACCTCTTTTAATCGCCTCTTACGATCATGCAAGAGTCAAGCAGTGGTATCAAATCTCACAAATCCAAATCCACAACGGATCCACACGTGGCTCTTTTATTATAAGTCAAAAAGGTAGGTCAATGCTGGTAACAATTACCTACTTTGTAGGAATGGATTAATGTTGGCAATATGTAACTTTATATACTAATCATAAAAGTACACATCTACCACCGTATGTCAATACTATTCACAGTGATTTTGTTTGATTGGAGACCCGGTTGAACAGCAACATAACGAGTTTAAATCGTCTGCTCTGATTGCATGAACGCATTTTAAAGGTTTCAATTCGATTTGTTTTCTAAGAAATAAATTATAACCCTTATAACTGGGTGCTTAGGCATTGTGTTAAGTACTTCGATTAGTGCAGCTTTCGATTTTCCTCATTCTAAAATATGCCAAATAAAATTATTTTGACCTCATGTTTTACTAGCATTACCACTACAAATGTATCACTTCCATGGCCGAGGGGTTAACGATGTTGCTTTGTAAACATTCTCGCCTCTCACCGCTGCTGGTTCGAATCCCACTGAGAGCTCGAATCGTGAGGAAGTGTGAATTCTTACGGATGGTGGGAGGTGTACAGTACTTGTTCTACCCAGGAAAAGTGGGTGGTCTGCCTCCACCACAAAACCACAAAAAAAATCGACCGTCATATATAAACGTACATGTGTTGAAAATAACGTAAAACACCATACAATAAAACACTAAAATGCGTTTGCAAAATAATTGTTCGAATGTCAACAGAAAATGAAAACTGAAAACATGCCATACTTGTTTTTTGTGATAACTCAAACTCTCCCAAACGTCTGTGGTTGCATCTAGAACAGAAATCAAGGTTTGGGGCGTAACAGCTGAATTATAAATTGGTATGGTGTCATTTGGCTGCCGTCGAGATAATTCAGTCGCGATGCTATTTTCAGCTATTAAGCCCTTATAAGTCGACTTCTAAAAGGAATACTACTCCAATAAGTATCGCGACCAATATATTTGCTAACTTGTCGTAGATGTCAAGCTAGTTATAAATGGAGTACTTCGCCTTCGGAATACTCTGTCTTTAACGTCTATTTATAATGGCGGGGGGCAGTAATATTACACCAAACAACAATAACTTTAAATTGCTGAGAAACACACACAAACACCGTTCAAGGTTTAGCAAATCCCGATGCAAAAATTCAGTTCTCCCTTAAAGGGATTGAAGGCGATCTGGAAGAAGTATGAGAGTCAAACAAAACAGAAATATAAACATAATAATATTGCATTAAACTTGAACCAATACCTTGATCTGCCTTAATTTATTGCACAGTTTAATTTGGGTTCTATGGGAGCCCAGAATTTATAAAGGACAATTATGCAATCCTATATAGATAGTGCTATAAGGAAACCAATGCCTAAATTTGATTGAGCTCGGACAAAAAATGTAAGAGATATAGACATGTAAACACAGCTTACAAAACTCGATACTCTCCGCCCATCAACATATATTTTGCCTTTATATGTGTAATAAGATATATGCATTTTGTGTATAAATACAGCACTGAAATAATATCACATACCTTAAGTAAGTAAATTTTCATCTCAGTATCACTATATAGATCGAGTCCACATAGACACACCTGTCCCTTTCCGAGTATTTCAGCAGTATGATCAGAGATGTTAAGATTAAGTTTAAGAAAGGATTAAATCGAAAATCAGTTCACTCAACAGTTGACCAATCAATGATGGTATTTCCAAGTATGATCATGCAGAACCATGAGTCTAAAATATCAGAAAGGATTAAATAGTTGTTATCAAAACTGAAGAAAAAAATCGCTCAAACCGTGACTGCAATACAATGAGAAAGAGTGTATATGACGATATGTTAACGTGCATGAGGACGTGGGAATGTTAAACAGAGTGGCTGAAAAGTATCGTGTATACTAATATTAATGAATCACCGATCTAAGGTTAAATATAAATCAAGATATGGTAACCCAACCCCATCCCATCCCAGATCCGCAACTGCAAACGCAGCACTAACATGCATGAATGCAACAGACCCGTTCACCACGGATGATTCATTATACGCCTTTAATTGTCTAAAAAAACATCTCTACCTGAACATTAAATCTTAGTGGTACTTGTAAGTAAAGTAAGTAAGTAAATCGTTTATTATAGTGACATGTGCATAAAGTGACAAGTACATATACTCGCCACTCGGTAAAAAAAGTTTTGGACCAGGGTATATAAAGTCATTTAAAAATAAAACTAATCGACAGAATTTAATTATCTTTTTTTTAGTAACCAAGGTCTACCCTGCCCGGTTAATTTGGTACCAGAAACATTAAATTCCAAACAAGATTTGATTTTTAAAAAATATCGCGAACACACAAAGGGTCTGTAAAAAATGTTGCAAAGTCCATAAAAAGTAAAAGTTATGGACACATTCGAGCAACCAATAAAAAGATTATTATTTTTTCGCAAACTTTCATTGTAAACGATAATTAGTGTTGATTGTTGATCTATTGTGAATATCAACTGAGATAATAAGGGTTATGGTCGAATGTCATGGTTCAGCGATCATTGTACGGGTTCGAACACTGCCATGGTCCAAAACTTTTTTTACAGAGTATATATAAAATGAAAGAGCACCCGGCCCAATGGACCTATAAGTCACTGTCAATGATAAATATGCGACAAAATATAAATATATGGTTCGTTCACATATAAATACAAAAGTGTATCAAATTAATGATGCTGTAATAAATCTGACGGTAAAATGAATATTACACATTAAATAAGCATAGTATAAATAGAATTTCTCCTTCTTAAGAATGCTTTTATCAAATACTTTGACACTTTTCTGGAATAAGTCTGCATTAGTGTTTTGAATTTTTGTAATGCCTGTAGTTCTTTAAAGGCTAAGTCAACAATAACATCTCGGAAAATATCTGTTCTTATGTCCGAGATCTATTAATACAACAGAGGCATAATACAAAAAGACGTACCTCAATTTTAAACGGTAAAATCCTATAGAAAATACTTCCAACACAAACATCCAAAATGAAAACTGCCCACACAACTCAATTTACGTGCTATTAAATCACGTGCAACTACTGCATGTCCATTCAATGGCTAAGCTACGAAATTCACGCATCACCTGCCCGTTTTACTTTAAAGAGGTACATTATGGAGCTCTACGACTAATAAAGATTGTTTTTAAAAATGGCCTGTATTATCAATGAGTTATAAGATTATTCAATTTAATTATAAGATTATTCAGTTTATTTCATATTATCGTTTATTTACTTACAATACTACCATAGTGAGAGTGTATTGTCTTCTATGCATTATATACTGAAAGAAATAAGTTTAGCACGGTCTTTTGCATATCTAGCTTAAAGAAACTGTATGCATTTGATAACTTTTGCATGTCAGAAGGTGTTCTTGTTTTTCACTTATGTGTGATTCAAAAGTAAATATCAGAGTTATCTCCCATTTATATAAAACACATTTTTTTACATTAAATATAAGAATATTATCAAGAACAGAGTTAAACTTTATTTAATAACTGTTTTGGGTTTCGAGTGATAAAAACCGCAAGCACAACTGACATTAACCTTATCATTATAATGAAATTACGACCCAAAGTTTAAAATGTTAAAATTATCTCCCTTTATATTGAAATAAGAACGAAATTATAATTTCTGTAAAGCAGGTAAATTAAAACATGTTGCTACGTTTTTTCGCAGATATCGTTTAAAATTAATGTTCTGCATATACTTGTTAATTATGTTAATTATATTGTTAATGGCGGCTGAAGCACATAGCCTTGAATCTGCTTAATGGGATTTACCATGTTATTTATGTGCTAACCTTATTTCTTTCAGTATATTATGAAAATGTACGGAAAAAAGGAGAAGATATTTGATTTTTACAGCCGCCACGTATGTATGTGATTTCTAAATATGACTGTGTACGTGTATTTTGATCTCGTGTTTTTGTTTGTATACAAACTGAGAATTTGCAAATAAACTGTAAACTGTAAAACAATACGCTTTTAGTTCCCTCTAAAGGTCAACCAATTAGAAAAGCACTACCTGTACCCACCCTAGAAAATGCGACACCAAAGACACTCACCATTTCAGGTCTTTTTACAATAATACGAAATAAAACATATTTACTTTTTAATTATTGACTTTTTATATCTCTATTTATATACACTTATTTTAAAATACCCGTGTAGCATCAAGCAATCTGAAAATGTGTCCACATGTTGCATTCTACATTTAATTTGCTCTTTGTTTGTGGTGCAGTGCGGATCTACGGTGCCATTGAGTTTGTGTGCTGTGATTTTTATTGGATCATTTTTTCTCATTTTTGGATGCTCAGCTATATTAATGACAAAGGCGTGTATATATGTATTTATCACATAACATGTGGTGTGGGAGTGTAATAATACCATTCAATATTTTCGATATTCCACTAGTGGTATAACATAACGTTAATGACGTCATTGACGTCACGTTAATTTACGTTTTCTAACGTAGCGTGAGTTAGAAGTTATGTAATAAATAGAATCTAACATTCGTTCTCATTCATTATTGAATTTATTAAACTCGTTAGCAAAAATGATATAATGCTCGGCAAGAGCCTCGCATTATATAAGAGCCTCGCATTATATCATTTTGCCAACCCGTTTAATAAATTCAATAATGGATGAGTACTCATGTAAGATCCTCTATATATACCTTACATATTTTGAGAATCTTTAACTCTATATTAACCAGACAGAATAACTGGAGCGTCGAATTAAGAGTACTCATAATTCATTTTACGCATATGTAATCATGAGTATTTTAAGAACCCTTGAATGAATCTATACTTTTAATCGGAAAATATACCTCAATATGTGACCTGAACACCTGTGGATAGTTTTAGTAAACGGTTTTGTAGTGTTTACTACAGTAGCTTGAGCGTTGCACGCTGTAGTAGAGCGTGCGAACGCTTTAAATGATTTTTTTCTGCATGTCACCTGCGGGGCTCTGTACTAGACAGCACATCTTTCAAGGCATTGATTTGTGTTCCCGCTTTCCGGGAAAAGCAGAGGGACTTCTAAATAAGGTGATTGTCCATCCGTCCGTCAGTCATCCGTCTAACAGTTTCGTGGCCGAAACTTAATGTCATTCAGTTTTTAACGAATTCAATTCATATTTGTCAGGATTGTTTGCTTTCATATGAAGATGATCATATTCAATCATCATTTTGATTCAACATTATTTACCGCGGTAATGACCCCGTTTTTACTTAGATTATAATTTTAGTGCCTAATAAGAACCATAAGGCTGTAACTAGTCATTTTAGTTCGGTAGGATAGTTTGCCATCATATGAAGTTGATCATATTCAATCATCATGTTGAACTACAATTTTGACCACACTTATGGCCTTTTTTCGGACTTTAGCATGTTAGGTCCTAATAAGAAAACCGTGTGGCCGCAGCTAGAACTTCAGTTTCAAGTTGAAGAGATTCGATTTCAGTTTTGATGGGGTTGTTTGCCATCACGTGAAGATTGATCATATTTAATCGTAATTTGGATTCAATAATTTTAACTGCCTTAATGACCCTTTTTGGACTTAGATATTTTTATTTTAGGGCCTAATAAGAACCTTATGGCCGCAGTAAGTCATGCAGCTTTGAAGAGAATTTAAGCCATATATAGCCTGATTGTTTTTTATCATGAGAACATGATAATATTTCTTCGTCACTGTAATTCAACAGTTTCTATAGGATATATGACCGTTTTTGGACTATTGTTCGGGGCGCTTGTTTCAGCCAAAGGTTTTTTGGACCTTTAAATCACAATTCAAATAGGCCATAAATAAGTTGTATATCAGTGAAACAGACATTTTAAGTGTTAAATAAAAAAAAATCACTTTTCAAAATCGGCTCAGAAATAGAAATTCGACATGCGAAAATATTTGATAGGGCATGTTTAATGCAAAATCCTACTGCATCAAACATTTGAAAACATATTTTTTTTATAGTTTTTTTTATCCAAAATGGATTTAATGTGTTGGATAAATGTAAATTAAGACATCTGAAAGTTTTATAGTAAAATATTAGGGCAAACTGAAGTTATCTGAGATTTCATAATTTTCTGCTGCATTTTGGCTGTAAAATATATATTTCTCAACCGATTTTGAAAATTAAGGTATTTTTATTTACCACTAAAAATTCCAGTTCTAATGATATATTATATATGGCTTGTGTTTACAAAACATTACCTGTGCTATAAATAAACCATTTGGATCTGCACACTTCTTGTGTCATGCTTAGCGTCGGCGCAGCGTGTAGGTTTGTTTGTTTGTTTGTATGGTGTTTTACTTCATTTTTCAATATATGTAAGGTTATATATGACGGTCGATTTTTTGTGGTAGCGGCAGACCACCCATTTTTCCTGGGTAGAACCAGTACTGTACACCTCCCGCCATCCGTAAGAATCGACACTTTTTACAGGTAGTGACCAATCAAGTACCACTACCAGGTATGTAAATAACATATGCATGCATTGTATTTGTGTATTGATTATGAACATTGATTTTGTTTCTTTAAAAAAAAAATTTGACAGGATTATTTGAGATTTTAATTGATAGCAACAAAGGATATCAAGGTAACATATTGCATGCTTTGGTGTAAAATTAGATTTATACTGTGAGTTCTAATTCCTGCTGGATTCACTTTGAAGTGCGCTAATAACCTTTAACCCGCTAAGCACGACTAAAATAGCCATTGCGTCCATTGCAAACCCGGAATCAGGTCAATACAAATGACCTTGACTTACTTTTTACACTTTGATAACTTACATCAACGTTTTTCTTTCAAGTTTTTTACATCAAAGTTTTTTGTTAAGTCCATTTCTCCAACAACAGATGCCTTAGAGCTTTCAAACTTTACAAATGTTGATATCTACATGACAGCGATATGTTCCAATGAAAAGTGGGTCAATATGAATCATTTTGACCTACCTTTGACACTTTGTTAATTTACATTGAAGTTTTACGTTTAAGTTTGGCGTGGCGACTTAAACCAGTCAAGCAAAGCAACATTTTAAAGCACATTGGGATGTTGAAAGGTATCTAACATTAAACATACCATTGAAATTTAAAATTGCACTGTCTAAACTTAAATGTTCAACACATTCTCTTTACAATAATATCCCATATGAACATAGAATATGTGTCTTATGTAACTCTCACGAAATAGAAGACGAAATGCATGCTGTTATGAAATGTTCGTATTATACGAACTTACGCAATCAATACCGTTTCGAAGTCATAGGCGGTAACTTTAATAGTATTTATGTTTTCTACAATTTAATGAGTACAACAAATCCTTATAAGTTAACGCAACTTTTGAAATATGTGTATGCAATGTTTAATAAGAGAAAACTCTTTTTCCAAGCTCACAACATTGGTACAAGAATAGAAACTCAATTTGGTATATTTGTCAATAGTTGTAGTTTTTGTTCTACTTTTTGCAACACAGAGGTTGTTAATATTATATTCAGAAATAGTCATTTTCAGTCCACTGTACTATATATTTCAATGTTTGTTACTATATTTGTTTGTCTCTTTATCTACTTTTGTCACATTGCTTTATAGTTGTATAATATGCAATATGTTATTTGTATTATGGCCAGAGGCCTAAATTACTCGGAATAAAATATTGTCTATTGTCTATTGAAGTTTTACATTCAAGTTTGTTTATTAACTCAGTTTCTCAGATACCAAAAGCCATACAGTTTCCAAACTTCATACACATTTACATCTGTATGACAGCAATATGTTCCTACCCGAATCAGGTCAATATAAATGACCTTGAACTACTTTTTACACTTTGTTAATTTTTACATTCATGTTTTACATTCAAGTTTTTTATTATGTCCATTACTCTGATACCAGAAGCAGTACAACTTTTAAACTTCATACACACTTACATATATATGATAGCAATATGTTCCTACCCAAATCAGGTCAATATAAATGACCTTGACCTTCTTTTTATACTGTTAATTTACATCAAAGTTTTTCATTCAAGTTTTTTACATCAAAGTTTTTGTCAAGTCCATTTCTCCAACACCAGATGCCTTAGAGCTTTCAAACTTTACAAATGTTGTTAACTACATTACAGCGATATGTTCCAATGAAAAGTGGGTCAATATTAATTACCTTGACCTACCTTTGGCACTTTGTTAATTTACATTGACGTTTTACATTCAAGTTTTTTATTAAGCAGTACAGCGTTTAAACTTCATACACACTTACATCTATATGACAGTAATATGTTCCTACCCAAATCAGGTCATTATAAATGACCTTGGCCTACTTTTTACACTTTGTTAATTTATATTAAAATTTTACATTGACGTTTTAAAAAATCTTCTTTTCTGAAACCACAAGGCACAGAGCTCTCATATATTACAAGTAGCATCAGCTAACGGTCTTCTACCAAGTGTTTTCAAATGGTGACCATGGGGTCAAATTTGGCCCCGACCCAGGCGTCACCGTTTTAAAAAAAAAATCTTCTGAAACTACAAGAGCCAGAGGTTTAATATTTTGCATTTACTATAAGCTTATGGTCCTTTACCAAGTTTGTTTAAATGGTGACCCTGGAGTCACATTTGGCCCCGCCCTATGTTTTCCATAGACATGTATAGGGAAAAACTTTTTAAAAATCTTCTTCTCTGAAATTGCAAGAGCCAGAGGCTTAATATTTTGCATTTGCTATAAGCTTATGGTCCTCTACCACTGGGGTCAAATTTGGTCCCGTCCCGGCCGTCACAGTTTACAAAGATTTATATAGAAAAAACAATCAAAAAATCGTCTTCTCTGAAACTACAAGAGCCAGAGGTTTAATATTTTGCATTGACTATGAACTTATGGTCCTTTACCAAGTTTATTCAAATGGTGATCCTGGGGAGAAACTTAAAAATTCTTCTTCTTTGAAACCACAAGGCATACAGCTCTCATATATTACATGTAGCCCTGGGGTCACATTTGCCCTGCCCCAGGGGTTACACTCTAGCACCTTCATTTTGTATTTGATCTTTACCAAACTTTGTCAGTGTCTTTATATCAATAGTGTTAACACATTTCTTGAACAATCTTAACCAAACTTGCACAGATTGTATATGACCATAATATTTCGAAGAAGTTCGATAACGGGCCAGTACTCAGGTGATCGATTTAGGGCCATCTTGGCCCTCTTGTTTATTAAGTTAATTACTCACTTACCAAAAGCCTTACAGTATCCAAACTTCATACACATTTACATCTATTTGGCACATTATGTTCCTAACCAAATCAGGTCCATATAACTTGCCTTTTAATATTACACTTAACATTTTGTTACTCCATTTTGTAAGCAACCGATAACCCTTTAGCGGGGCATTCGGGTCCCATGAACACATTTTCTAGTTTGTTTCTATGATAATAAGATGAGGTACTGCAAGTTTCATGTAAAAATATGCAGAATTATTTGAGATATCCAACTTAGAATCTTTGTTTTTATTTTGTTCCAGGGGACATAATCCTTATAAGGTTCTTGCATTGCTTTTGTACATAATATTGAATCACATTGAATTATATAGGGAAGGCAAGTAATAGAGCTAAATTGTTTCTAAGTATTTCTACACAAGTTTTGCAAGATAACATCTCTAGCAAGGACAAAAGATTGTGGAATATTTACAGGATAACATGTTTGATACTCTGATAGTGTTCGTTTATCAAACTACTCGTGTTACTATATGCAGATGACACACTAATCTTATCCGAGTCCCCAATAGATCTTCAAAATAGCCTATTACTGTAATTTAATGAAGTTAAAGGTAAATATATCCAAAACTCAAATTGTCATATTTGGAGCCAGAAACACAACCCGTTACTCTTTCGATATAGGCGGTACACCAATTGAAATTACTAACAAATACAAATATCTTGGAACCCTTTTCAATAGCAATGGATCTTTTTTGTCAGCCAGAAAGCATGTTGTAGAGCAAGCAACTAAAGCACTACATATTTTGTATACAAGAGTCAGCAATCTTGATCTACCAATCGATCTAACTTTAAAACTATTTGATCATACGATTGTCCCCATCTTAACTTATGGATCGGAGATATGGGGCTATGAAAACCTTGATATTATAGAAAAAGTGCATAAAGATTTCCTCAGGAAAATAACAAAATCTAGAAAAAAATACTCCACTTTATATGCTATACTATCCCATTTCCATAATCATTAAAAGCCGCATGCTAGGCTTTTGGAATAGAATAATTACAGGTAAACAAAGTAAATAATCCCACATGATCTACCAACTTATGTTAAACAATCAAAACCATGAATACAAATGGACTGTACATATACAACGCATCCTAAACGCTACAGGGAGAAATGACCTGTGGCAGCATCAATCCACAATAAATCTATCAGCAAAAACATTAAAAAGATACTTATTGATCAATACAAACAAGACTGGAATCACCAGTTAACGCTAGCTAACAAAGGGTTATCATATAGCACTTTTAAAGAAAGTCTAGAACTCGAAAACTACTTCAAAATGTTACCAATTTCTCTTTGCAAAATCCTTTTCAAATTTAGAACCGCAAATCATCGATTCCCAATTGGGATGGTACCTTGGTTCAAAATCGCACATCTCATTTATGCACTAGCACGGAAATCGCCGACGAGTACCATTACTTGCTCAAATGTAGTCATTTTAATACAACCAAGGAAACATTTGTTGAGTCTCAATATTTAAATCCAAACTTGCATTCTTTTAAATACCTACTAACATCACATACACTTTTTAAACTAAGTAAATTAATATCTATAATTTTAAAAACAGTACATTAGAAAAATGTTATATTGCTAACTGCCTATATGTGAACATGTAAATGCGTGCGTGTGTGCGTGCGAGCGAATGTGTTCCTGTGTAAATACCTTAAATATAATTATTAGACTACCTGTCACTTCATATGTGTAAATAATTCTAAGGTGTGCATACCTCCTTTTTATATCTTACCTTCTGTCGTTTTCGCAGGAAAGATATGAAATAAAGGACATATTTCCACTTTTAAAATTGTTTGACTGGCCGTTATTAATAAAAATAAAATACGTCCGTTCAGTAGGCGCACTCAGTGCTGAAGGACCAAACCCGCCAAACCTCTCTCTTTAGTTTTGCTTGTGGTAACTAATCTTAAAATGCCCTGACCTCTATCGGAGCATGTTCGTGATTCAAGAGATTTCATTTATCATTCTATTCAAACAGAGACAATTATATTTTCAAGAGAACGGGACAAAAAAGAATTTATTTTAAAATAAAACTTAAGGAAAAAGTTCAATAAAAAGAAGAGCATTACTCTTTAAAGTAGCTATCCCACCATCAACAGGCACATTTTACAACAGATATACACCGTTTCTTAAACTTACATATTTTGAGAATCCAAGCACAATATAAAAGACTTTAATCGGCCTGGCCAAACGCCAAAACTGGAGCGTCGAATTAAGAGTTACCAACGGATGTTTTATGAACCCGTAAATAAACCTGTACTTTTAATCAGCACTATGTTATTTTATGACCTGAACACCTGGATAGAATTTTGATAAACATTTTTTTAGTGTAATTTGGCGGGTTATTTTCTTTAAGAGATTTGTATTTAGATGCTGGTATTTTTTTTATTTTTTTTTAATTTTAATTTTTATTTGATAGACAGAAATGTTCGTATATTTGGGGTGGGCTGAAGCAATTACCTACGTGTGAGCCTATGTATATCAAAGTATTCCCAGTACCCTCCTTGGCTACTGACCAGCAGGAGCCCTCTGGAGATACTGAGGACTGGCATGATCTGGTATGGTATTTGCTCTGTCAACGGTTACATACAATTATCTAACAATGCAGTTACTATCCGTAAGCACTACAAATTTAAGAACTTGTATCTAATATACAGGAACAAAATAGTGTAAACTATTGATTCATGGGGTCCATGGCGATCAAAAATGTCAAAACGGCTGAAAATCCCAAGTTTTCTAATGAAACGGAAAGGAGATGGAAGAAATAGGGAGGGAGAAGAGAATAAAGGAGAAAGGAGATAGGGGAGGGAGAACGGGGAGGCAGAAGACCACTACACGACGCATTATATAAATAGTCATGAATGCGTCACATAGTATAACTATTCCATTTTTTCAACAAGTTATGTGGCTTGTGCTATTACGATATTCAATTAATGTTTTGTGATAGTGATAGCGTCTAGGCAACGTGAGAGATGTGTCTATCGTCCGTCTTTTTACCACATATCACCATTTACTCATTTCTAGTTTAGCAAAAGTTAGTATTGCGATTAATTGCGATACCAATCGACACATTTGAGTATACAGGAGAAATACCTTGTCCTATGTACTAAATAATGCTTGCTTAGAACTTAACATATTTTTATTCATAGTCATGGACTAAGCTCTATTTGCTATGTGTGAATTCCTAAGCCTTTGTTTGACCGTCAAGGGCGCAAACTTCGACAGGGTATACATATTAACACTCTGGCTTACCTTGTTATACATATGAATGAGTATAACGTGTATGTCCTATTCTGCACCTGACTGAAACAACCTCATCTCGGCAAATAGCCCTACTAAAAGGAAGCTACTGTATACAGCCACTCACAGAGTAACGGTTTAATCGAATGCAGTTTATTGTTCACAGAAACATGAAGGGCACTGATCTAAGCTCACTCCCAACATATACAACTATATTACTTTTATTATTCTGCCAGCTTTATTAACAATAACACAGTTCTCATAATAATATATAAGAATCCTGACAATAACTAAATTAGTTTTATCAATTTTTAAGTTCCACTTGTCACGTTGTGACAAACATGCTAAACAGCATCCGTGCCTTTAATCTTCTGGGGCTATATCACGTGATTATATCACATGACACATATTTGTAAAATGGCGTCTGACCCGATTCAGAAATTACTCCTTCTCTTTCAAGTGCTTCTGCTGATTGTTCCAGTACATTGTGTTGATGACAATGTAATATTTTAATGTTTGATTGAACATATTCTAAAATCGTGTTGTCTGTAAGCTTCGAAAATGTTGACATTTCACAAATTAAATGTATACAGGATGTGTTCATCTTTCGGACTTAAACCGTTTCGACTTGAAACTTGTTTATACTGACAAAATAAGTTTGTTTTGTTTGTATGGTGTTTTACGACATTTTCAACACATGTAAGGTTATAAGTCTAGCTCCCAGTGGGATTCGAACCCACAGCGATGAGAGGCGAAGGTAACCATTCGACCAATGAAACACTAAACAGATATACCGTTTGAAGTATGGGGTGTCTTTGGGTATGGAATTCTAGTGCAATATATTGGTTCTGTATGATGGGACACAAATCACATGATTTACAAATATTTGTTGAATAATTTTTGCACAAAAAAGGTCTTATTTTGATTTTTTTTTATGGTGTTTTACATCAAATTCCAACACATGTAAGGTTATATAATATGATGGTCGATTTTTTTGTGGTGGAGGCAGACCACTCACTTTTCCTGGGTAGAACAAGTACAGTAAACTACCTGCCTTGAATTCTATTCGCTATTTCGACAAAAAATAAACAGGTAATGTTTGTTGATAGATGTTGATATATTTTATTGATGATTTAGAGATAGGATGATGGATTCTGCGATGATTTCTAGAGATTATTTTTTTGAGATTGGTCCTTCTTCATTTGAACACCAAAAGTGGATATCAGTTATTCAATAACAAGACTGATGACAACAACATTTATGAATAATAGATGTCTTATCACATTTGATCATAGTATGTTTAACGGCTCATCACGGTGCCGCTACGCCATAAATGGCTGGGGAAGGCCCTGCATACGTATTCAAGCTCAACATCATAGGCATTATACTTATTACTACATTATGCTGGGTATACCGTCTCACAAGAGTACCTTGTTGTTCATTCCCAGACCTATATGATATCACTGGGAGGGAAATCAAGGCTTTGTCAATAAAATAACCAATTAATTATTATTTTTTTATTAAAAGCTCTATAGGATTCATTAAAAATAGTAATATTATGACACATCATGATATTATAATGTCAAAACACATTATCTTTTATTTTATTTTTAACTTAATCCTGTTTCAGGTGGCAACATTTGGTATTGACTTTGATAACAACACATTTGTGAAGGATGGACAGCCGTTTAGATACATTGCTGGAAGCATTCACTATTCTCGTGTGCCCTACCAATACTGGGATGACAGGCTGAGGAAAATGGCAGCAGCTGGCCTAAACGCTATACAAACGTATGCAGTTCAATCACATTGCTTCAAGATTCCCCTCTTATAATAATATTTGCTTCTAATCTTTAAATATTTCAGTAAACTGTATCACGCCCCTAAGTAAGGTAATTGAAAATATCACGTCCCTAAGTAAGGTAATTGACAACTGTGTCATGTCCCTAAGTAAGGTAGTTGACAACTTTGTCATGTCGCTTAGTAAGGTAATTGACAACTGTGTCATGTCCCTTAGTAAGATAATTGACAACTGTGTCATACCTCTGAGTAAGGTAAATGACAAATCTGTCATGCCACTGAGTAAGATTATTGACAACTGTGTCACACCCCTGAGTAAGGTAATTGACAACTGTGTCATGTCCCCGAGTAAGGTAATTGGCAACTGTGTCATGCCCCTGGGTAAGGTAATTGACAACTGTGTCATGTCCCTGAGTAAGGTAATTGACAACTGTGTCATGCCCCAGAGTAAGGTAATTGACAATAATGTAATCCCCTGAGTAAGGTAACTGACAACCTTTTCACCTGTAGGTAATTGACAGCTGTGTCATGCCCCTGAGTGTTAATAATCAATCCAAAAACCTTTGTAGCTGTAGTTTAAACAAAAGCAATTACCATACAACTTCTACTTTGTGTTTCAGGTATGTACCATGGAATATACATGAGCCTAAGCCACAACAGTTTGACTTCAAGGGACAGCAGGATATCGTTACCTTCCTACAGACAGCTCAGAAGTACAACCTCTCTGTCATCCTACGACCAGGGCCATATATCTGTGCTGAATGGGAGTTTGTGAGTATCTAGCCTTAAGTTATCTGTCCCTCTTGTAACTCTGCAACCATGAGTGTGCTTTTGATATCAGTAGACTAAATACTGCATCCGGGTACCAGTCTACTTGGTCCTTATAATATGCTCTCAAAGGTATTAGTTTGACCTACAAAATTAATTGGAAACTGATTACCAAGGGACAGTTGCCAGACTATTCCTCTTTTTGTCTGCACGTCCGGCCATCTGAAAGTGGGAATTTATGAGTTTCAAGCAATATATTTGTCTCTCCTCCTGTGAATGACTTACCAGCAGTTATCACTGTATAGCTATGTTATGGGGTGGATTATCACAATATCACTATGTTACAGGGTGGATTATAACTATGCTCAAGTGTCGATTATCACTTCATTACTATGTTACAGGGTGGATTACTACTACCAAAATTTACCCTAAATGCAAAGGGGGCGCAATTATAAATATTTTTTTTTTGAAAAAGTGGGGGGTGCTTCTGTTTATGTTACAGGGTGGATTATCACTATATTATGTTACAATGGTGTATTTCCTCTATATCAGTATGTTACAGGGTGGATTATCACTGTTTAAGTATTATGTTACAGTGGTGGATTTCGTCTATATCAGTAAGTTACATGGTGGATTATCACTATGTTACAGAGTGGATTACCTTTATTTTACTATGTTACAGGGTGGAATACCACTCTATTATTATGTTACATGATGGAATATCACTATGTGTCCATGTAACAGTGAGGACTTACACTATCACTATATAACAGGGTGGATTTTCACTATGTTACAGGGCAGCTTATCACTATGTTACATGGTGGATTATCACTATAACTATGTAACAGGGTGGATTGTCACTGTCACTTTGTTACAGGGTAGATTACCATTATATCACTATGTTACAGTGTGGAATTTCACTATTTAACATAGTGGAGTATCACTTTCTTATAGTGGGTAATTACTATATCACTGTGTAACAGTGTGGATTACCTGTATATTCTATGTTACAGGGTGGATTACCACTATACCACTATGTTACAGGGTGGATAAACTCCCTATGTTATTTTGTTACAGGGTGGATTACCAGCATGGATTCTGCTTGAGCCTGGTATACAGGTCAGAACTATAGACCCAAGTGAGTAAAATATTGATAAAAAAAAATGTTTAAAAATCTTATGAATGATATCATTAAAACATGGTAGGCCAACTTCCCTGTTGTAAAGAAACATTGTTAGAGTACACGTTATTGGTACCTACATCTTGTGACCGGTAAAACCCATGAGAATTATATTCCTGAGTAAGTATATTCTGTCACCTGATGGTTCTATAATTGAATGTTTTTTTTAAATGAAATACTTACAGAGGTAGAGAGTTTGCTCCAACTGATTTTTAGTCATTCATTCCATAATTGCTTTGGTGATCTTACACATAATCTCAATGTCTCATAGAATTGCATAATGTGATAACATAATTATGTTGCATTTCATTTAAAGCTAGATTTTTGCATGGTTCGAATCCCACTGGGAGCTCGACTTGTAAGTGAGGAAGTGCCGATTCTTACAGATGGCGGGAGTTGTACAGTACTGGTTCTACCCAGGACTACAGTACTGGTTCTACCCAGGACAAGTGGGTGGTCTGCCTCCACCACAAAAAATCGACCGTCATATATAACCTTACATGTGTTGAAAATGACGTAAAACACCAAACAAACAAATAAAGATTTTTGCAAAGCTTAACACATTTTTTATCTTGTCATGTTCCATCGCGTCGTATCCCTGTAACACATTTCTAATACTTACATATCTCAAACATTTATTACAGAATTTTGGACCTTTGTTTGATTTAGAATTTAAGCAGAGGTATTCATCACCTTCAGCATGTTCAGTGATAGTTGTAGTTTTATATTTACTGTATATATAGGTTTAAAGTAAGTACAGAGTTGTTATTAACAATGTGGCATCATATTTGTATTTTCCAACTGATTTTGAAAAGTAAGGTATTTTTATTTACCACCAAAAATGTCTGTTTTACTGATTAATAACTTGTTTTTGAACTATTTTAAGTGTCAGAAAAACTTTAAAAAAACTGGCAGAAACAACCTCCCCAAACAGAAGTGTACTGGCCCAACCTCCCCAAGCAGAAGTGTACTCGCCCAACCTCCCCAGACAGAAGTGTACTCGCCCAACCTCCCCAAGCAGAAGTGTACTCGCCCAACCTCCCCAGACAGAAGTGTACTCGCCCAACTTCCCCAAACAGAAGTGTACTCGCCCAGCCTCCCCAAACAGAAGTGTACTTGCCCAGCCTCCCCAAACAGAAGTGTACTCGCCCAACCTCCCCAAACAGAAGTGTACTCGCCCAGCCTCCTCAAACAGAAGTGTACTCGCCCACTTACCATTGTGTATCATCATTACAGAGTACATCCGGCCGGTGGACAGTTGGCTAACCAAGTTGTACACGGTCGTCAAACCACTCCTGTACGTGAACGGCGGCCCCATCATCACTGTACAGGTAGTCAAACTCTTCAGATCTGCATTTTTTGCTTCAATAATTGGCTTTAAGGATGTTTTATATGTTACAGAAACTGTTCGAGTATTTCTACTTATTTTACAGAATTATAGATGAGTTTGTTGGTTGTTGATTTGCATGTGAACAGATCAGGTTCTTTAAAATTAATACTCCATTTTCCTCCAGCTTAGGCCATTGAATATAATATAAATTGAATCCAATTATATCATTTGTTTAAAATAGCATTAAATGACACTAATATATCTGAATGTAAGCAGCCATCAGTGACCCGGACTGAACCTACCTACAGACGGTTACTACATGATGACATATTGAGCAAATTAACGCGTAATAAAAGCTATAAACACATTTATTACATAATATTAATTTTGGTACTAAAAATATAAACAGATGTGTAGAACAGTTAATAATTAACTAGACCGGTGTGAAAGCAAAGATCCGTTGAGCTTTTGAAATTGATTTTTCCAGTGAAGTTGAGAATGCCATTATACGGCTTTGGTTTAACAGGTTTAATATGTAATAAGTAATTCTTCAACCAGATTGAAAATGACCTGGCCTGTGATTACATAATTTTGTTCTTCTTCAACCAGATTGAGGATGAATATGGCAGTTACCCGGCCTGTGATTACATAATTAGATGTTTCTTCAATCAGCATTAGAATGAATACGGCAGTTACACAGACTGTCCTTACCTAATTATTTACTTCTTCAACCAGATCGAGAATGAATATGGCAGTTACCCGGCCTGTGATTACAAGTACCTGGAGTTCCTGAGGGCCAAGGCCGTCTCCATATTAGGGCCGGACGTCACGTTGTTCACCACTGACGGGGATGGTGACGGATATCTGAAGTGTGGCACGTTCCCAAATGTGTACGCAACTGTGGATTTTGGAATTACTGGTAAATTTATTTTACCTTACAGCTTAATACAATGAGATGCATATTAACTGTTGAGGTTGCACTGACAGACACACACATGCTTACACACATTACACATTCACACCTATTGCCATATCGGAGGTCCATACATGTGAACATATATAGACAAGTGCGTTTTCTTCTGTGTGTTACCTGAATTCAAGGTCTTCTTTTGGTTTATTTCCTTTTAAAATTAAGGACCCTGAATTCACACGTGTGATCAACCATATCCATTATGTTGCCTGTATGTAAAACACTATTTAATGTGATGTTTGATGAGCATGTGTATGGATTTCAAAGACATAAACACATTTATATGAACAACTCTCTGTTGAGTGAAGATGGTTTACATGATCCTGATGTAAAAACCTCTTTGCATGCTGTGCATGGAGGATCTTACAGGAGTGCCTGTTTAATATTCCATTTATTAAACAAGTTGGATCAATTCAATATTAACCAGGCACGAATGTAAGATTCTATTTATCACATAACTAAAAAATACCTCATATGTAGCATTTATTATTGTAGCTGCCTACCGGTATATATAACATTGTCGTGTGATGACGTCGTATTTTTGGATGTGTTGATTTGGTCTTCTCCGTATGACACCGAGCATGTCCTTATCTTATGGTGTTAAATGCTTTTGAAATCATAAACTGAAATAAGCTGTGCCCCAGACCTGCACTTTTTGTGTTAAAAATTTACTGATGGTGTTCATTTGATTTTACCATCATTTTGCATGCGGAGCTAACTCTGTATTGACCTACATAGATGAAAGAAATATGTAATCAAGACAGTTTTAAATTTTCCTATTTTACATAGATGAAAAATGCAGCATAACCTGACAGCATATGTGTTGTGGTTTTCACTTGGTGCAAAAACTGCTAAATGGTTCACTGCAACAAAAGTACCTAATATACTGAATGAGTTTTCTACCTATAGATATGTGTTTTCTATGTTTGCAGTAGATATATGTTTTCTACTTATAGATGATCCTGCTAAGAACTTTGAAATACAAAGACATAAAGAACCAAAAGGACCTTTGGTAAGTATATAAAATGCTTCGTGTTACAGCCTGTGTTTATAACCAGTCTGTAACTCTACCCATCATGCATTCTAATACTGGAACTTCCGCCCGGCCCCACGGATGAAAACTGTAGATTAATGTTATTACAATTCATGACCCACTTGCAACAATGTAGGCCTTTAAAATGTGTATTAAATCGGACCTTTTCAGAATAGTTTAGAATTAGATCTTACAGAACCACCATTTTATAAAACTACTTAAATAAATAAAAGGAAACAGTTTTACCCTATTTATGACAAACAATTATATTTTACAAAATAACACTTGCATACTGTATGTCATCAGCACTAACTATACATTTCTGGTGTTATGCATACCTTTACAATTTGTACGCTTTATCCAACATGAACAACATACATGCATTTCATGTACAGCCAGAATGGCCGTAAATAGTATTATAATATCAATTCAGTAAGTTGCCGAACATTTTCTGTCGCTATGTCCAACACATAGTCAAAGTCTGGTTTCTAAATTTTATTATTAAAACTTATTTGTAGGGTTTATTGGTCTCTATTTGTCTCTTCAGTCAGAGTGACCTCAGTAGCTCAGTCAGAGTGACCTCAGTAGCTCAGTCAGAGTGACCTTGGTAGCTCAGTCAGGTGACCTCAGTAGCTCAGTCAGAGTGACCTCAGTAGCTCAGTCAGGTAACCTCAGTAGCTCAGTCAGAGTGACCTCAGTAGCTCAGTCAGAGTGACCTCAGTAGCTCAGTCAGGTGACCTCAGTAGCTCAGTCAGTGTGACCTCAGTAGCTCAGTCAGAGTGACCTCAGTAGCTCAGTCAGAGTGACCTCAGTAGCTCTGTCAGGTAACCTCAGTAGCTCAGTCAGTGTGACCTCAGTAGCTCAGTCAGAGTGACCTCAGTAGCTCAGTCAGAGTGACCTCAGTAGCTCAGTCAGAGTGACCTCAGTAGCTCAGTCAGGTAACCTCAGTAGCTCAGTCAGTGTGACCTCAGTAGCTCAGTCAGAGTGACCTCAGTAGCTCAGTCAGAGTGACCTCAGTAGCTCAGTCAGAGTGACCTCAGTAGCTCAGTCAGTGTGACCTCAGTATCTCAGTCAGAGTGACCTCAGTAGCTCAGTCAGAGTGACCTCAGTAGCTCAGTCAGAGTGACCTCAGTAGCTCAGTCAGGGTGACCTCAGTAGCTCAGTCAGGTAACCTCAGTAGCTCAGTCAGAGTGACCTCAGTAGCTCAGTCAGAGTGACCTCAGTAGCTCAGTCAGGTAACCTCAGTAGCTCAGTCAGTGTGACCTCAGTAGCTCAGTCAGAGTGACCTCAGTAGCTCAGTCAGTGTGACCTCAGTAGCTCAGTCAGAGTGACCTCAGTAGCTCAGTCAGAGTGACCTCAGTAGCTCAGTCAGGTAACCTCAGTAGCTCAGTCAGAGTGACCGCAGTAGCTCAGTCAGTGTGACCTCAGTAGCTCAGTCAGTGTGACCTCAGTAGCTCAGTCAGAGTGACCTCAGTAGCTCAGTCAGTGTGACCTCAGTAGCTCAGTCAGAGTGACCTCAGTAGCTCAGTCAGAGTGACCTCAGTAGCTCAGTCAGAGTGACCTCAGTAGCTCAGTCAGGTAACCTCAGTAGCTCAGTCAGAGTGACCTCAGTAGCTCAGTCAGTGTGACCTCAGTAGCTCAGTCAGAGTGACCTCAGTAGCTCAGTCAGAGTGACCTCAGTAGCTCAGTCAGGTAACCTCAGTAGCTCAGTCAGAGTGACCTCAGTAGCTCAGTCAGAGTGACCTCAGTAGCTCAGTCAGGTAACCTCAGTAGCTCAGTCAGAGTGACCTCAGTATCTCAGTCAGAGTGACCTCAGTAGATCAGTCAGAGTGACCTCAGTAGCTCAGTCAGAGTGACCTCAGTAGCTCAGTCCTGGAGCTTGAGAGTTACAGACCTGTGTAGGTCCCTGATGGCTGCTTGTCTGATGGGGAACTTCATCCTTCATTTCATCTCCCTCTGAGGTTGCTGTCCCAATATGACCTAATATGATGTGTTGACAGGGTGGAAAAAATCTTCTCTCATCTGTGCCCCAACATTTTTGTCCTCCTAACCCTAACCCTAACCTAACAACTGGTAGCAATGTGTTACTTAACTAAATATATATTCTGAAAAATGTTAACACTGGATTTGTGTTTTACTATTTCAGGTCAACTCTGAGTTCTACGTTGGTTGGCTGGACCACTGGGGAGAGAAACATTCAACTGTGGCCACAGATGCCATTACCAAAAGCCTGGACCTCATGCTTGACCTTGGTGCCAATGTCAACATGTAAGTTATTATTCATGCTTTGGTTAAAGTCCCATCCCGCCAACTACAGCCAACTTTTACAACATATGTACACCGTTTCTAAACCTACTGGCGATGATGTATATCTATATAACTTTCATGTTTTGAAAATCCGAACTCTATAGACACAATATAAACCGATTTAACCAGTCAAGCCAAACCCTAAAACTGGAGCAGCGAATTAGTTGCCAACTCATAATTCATTTTACGCATATTCGAGCACGGATGTTTTAAGAAACAGCGAACAAAACTATACTTCTAATCGGCAAATATACATTATTCTATGACCTGAACACATGGAAGAAGTTTTTTATCAACAGTTTTGCCGTTATTTGGTGTGTTAGTTTCTTTAAAGTTCGTGTTTGTTTCATTACTCAATGGTTGTTAATGAAATCATTTAAAAGATTGTGATTTAAATTTTCTTTTCTTCCGTTCATTGAACAAATATTCCAATCTGTTTTAGTTTTTCTTGTATAGACAGTTCTGTTTGTTAAAAGTTGATACAATAATGAATGTTTGATACTTTAATCACTTAGGTTTATGTTTGAAACTGTCAGCCCACATGGTTTGTGCCATTTTCAGCAGGCTCAGTATAATTTCATATCGCAAAGCTAACACATATTGTCCCAGGTGGAAAATCATGGTTATATCAGTTCTAATGCAGAAATATAGGTTACTCATTCATACACAAGAGTCTTGTCTGTGTAAAATCCAGTGCTTGGGCACTGGCAATTAGTTTTCTAATGACAACATTTGTTGTAACATTATGTGAAGTCACATTCTTTCCAGATGGTAGAATGGACTTTTAACAACGGCTTTGGTATTTTAACCAATGTAATGATGCAATAAATTATATACTAAAGGGAAAAAAATGTAACTCAGGAATTTCTGCTATATACCTAATGTATATAAAGTAATATTCCAATAAAATCTGAAGACGTTTTGTAAAATAAGGGTTGCATCTAATCAGAGAAAGGACAACACGGTGCTGTTGTAGACTTTTTATCACAGTACACTTTGTAACACGAAATTTATAAATGTTGAAGTTTTGCTTTGAAAATTTGAGCCATTTCAGCACTGTATTTAATGTAAAGAGACTGCCAAATTCTACATCCTAGTTTGCTCACCTACTTGAGCCAAACGCGTATTCTATCAATAATGAAACTGAAGGGATGACATTTGGTGTGATTTGTGTTTAGTATTTTTAAAGGAAAGGAATGTCTAATGTAGCTATAAACCTTTCAATTAACAGCGGCACATTATACATACTATATATAGTGGAAATTCCCGAGTTGCGTTTATTTTGTCCTTTCATATAGTTACATGTTATTTTAGGATTACACAAGTTACCTGTTTTATATTTTCAGGTATATGTTTGAGGGAGGCACAAACTTTGGTTTCTGGAATGGTAAGTAGCAAGTAGTTTCATTTATTACATTTCTATGCGTGAAAGATCAGGATTTTTCAGTGCAAGAATATTCATAATCGCTAAACATTAATAACTAACTCAGAACGCAATAATAACTAACGTTGCTAACTCAGAACACAATAATAACTAATGTTGCGACGTTGAGGAGTGACGTCAACAAAGTGTTGCTGACGTCGACGCCAACTGCCGATAACGTTCAGTAAAGTGAATATTTGTTCGAAAAACTTCATTTAAAATGGAATAAATAGATTATTTAACTGCAGGGATCGATTATTGGGTAATCCTTCACTTGATGGTAGACGTGCTTTGTTTTTTCACTCACTCGCGTGCACTCGTTCGTGAAAAGAACCAAACGTCTACAACTCGTGAATGATTTCCCTATAATCTATCCCAGCAGTTAAATAATCTCTATTATATCTTTCATTGGTTGTTCAAGAGTAATTGAGGCATTTCATACAGAAAATGTTTATGTTAAGACTCAAATCTGGATTCCAAAACACTCTCATCTGAATAAATGTGGGAGGGGTAATAGATATTGACCACCAATACATCACAAATGCCAAAACTGAATTTGTATTATATGTATGCACTTCACTTACATATTTTCCAACCGAACATTAATAATATATTCTAAAAGTAGGATTACCTATTTTGAAAATATTCTGTAGTACTGTATATTTTTTGATGTGATTTAACCCTAATCATGATGCAGCATAAATCACCTATCAATAATTTACACTCAGTATGCTTTTAAGTGTGACAATGTCAAATCTGCTATTAATCGGCATAAAACCTTAAGAGTAATCTATAAATATTTCAATAACTTTATTGACCCAAAATTTAAATATTTCAAATGTCATATCAGTATGTGCTTCTTTGCTATGACATAAAGTGACAATTAATCACTATGTTAGTCTACTACGATGTCTTGGGTCATGATGCAACAGCAGTTAATTGTCACTTAGATCTAGCAGTACAACACATATGTAATATAAAATATTTTAAATTTGGTTTGATAAATTTATTGAAATATTTCGAGTGCTTCATTTCTTTTAAATGTTACATTATAACTATGTTAGCAAATCAAGACACAACTTAAATAAACATGTTGTTATTAATAAAGTTCTTGACTTGTTTATTTCTTATTGCGTTTAAAACTTTTGTATTACAGAAAGCAAAATGTAAGTGTGTAATTGGTATGAAAGTTTGTTTGTGGTCTTTTTGCATTAACCTTGCCAACTGAGGATTCAACACTGCCGTATCTTATTCTTTATGTATATTTAGTTACAACAATGTTGCATTGAAATCTCAAGATGTGACATACAATGTGTTGGTAGGCCTGAAACAGTGTGTAATTAGCTCTGTAGCTCTGAAAAAATGCATGAGCAAAACTAATAAATAAATTGTAAAAGACATTTGGTAATAGTGTATAGATAAACTAGATTGTTAACAGTTTGTAAAAATAAGCATTTTTTTGGGTGATTATTGTGTCACCTGCAAAGCATGGCAGACACTTTAATATGGATCCTTATGTCGTCCGTCACACTTTAACCTGCAACCTAACCTTGGCCATAACTTGAATAGTATTTGACCTATGATCATAAAACTTTACACACATATTCATCTTACCCCAAGGAATGTCGTTACACATGTCCATTAACTCTGACTTAGCGATGGCTTAGCCCCTTTTCATAAAACTTTAACCTGCAACCTAACCTAGCTCATAACTTGGCATTGACCTATGGTCATGTAACTTTAAAAAGTTTTTCCTTATCAATTATCCAATGCAGAGTCATGCCCCTTTTTATGAACATTAACATTTAAAAATATCTGCTCCATAATTCATGAAGGATTTCACCCTCTGTCTTCAAACTTTATAGTAAGATTGTCCTTGCTGAAATAAGCATATGGCAGACAGGTGACACAAGTGCTCCCTTCTATTATGCTTTTAATGAATACCAAGTTATTTTAGTATATTTTAAAGAATTTTTAAATACTACAAGTTAGGTCCTGCTTTTTACATCATTAGTTGATTTAAAGTACCATTGTAAACTTGTTTGACCCACAATCAGGGGCTGAATACCCTAAATATGGGGCAGTACCGACCAGCTACGATTATGACGCCCCTCTGTCCGAGGCCGGGGACATCACTCATAAATATCGTGAAATCAGGAAGCTCATTGCCAAGGTACATGTTCATGCATGCCATATGTGTTTGTTGCTGACATATCTATAAAATATCTCATTATCATGGTTATGTAGATATATTGCATTTACTACACCTTGCACAACAGGTTGGAGAATCCCCATTTTGTGACAAATGAAGTCGGCAGCGACAGTAAAAAGATTTCCGCAAGCCACTGACCTCGATCGGTGGTAAATCTCGTGAGAAACTGCTGTCAATCAATTCTGACACGGCTGGGAAAATGTGTGTAACTATACGTGTGGTATTAAGTGTACATTCGACTTATTGTTTGTGTACATCATGACCTCACCAAGGCACAAACGAGCAAATCTCAGCGATGATATTCGAAAGTTCATTATAAAACACATGACCGAAAGTGGTGGAAATCAATTAAATGGTACATTTCCACGTGGTACCTTAATTAATGTTGAAAAAACTGTCAGGTGGTAAACCCAGTAACATTGAGGTGGAACATTCGCAAGTCATAAATTATATTATAGACCAACAACCGTCAATATCCCTGGGAGAACTTATGGTATTCGATATCTATCAAGGCACGCCGCTCCAATCCGTGTTAATTATATTTCACCTTAATGTCAATGTTTTTCCCATTACCCAATTCTTGCGAAAATATTCAAAAAGCAATGTTTCATTTCTCACTACGCGACACGAAATAAAGCTATATATATCGAAATCATTTACACGGTGCCGAGCAGAAACAATCAGGGCCGAACAAATGCTTGACACGCATTTTGACAGGTCAATCTGGTGACGTTCAATTTTCATTGGCCAACAGTTACACACTGGTACATCTCGGGCCAATCGGAACTGATCAAGCAGGCTCTCAAAAATGCCACTTTTGATGCAAAATCAGGGTCTTGATGCTCTTTAAATTTTGATCATGTCCAGGTAAACTTTTGCCATTTTCAACGAGGCCAGAAAGGTCAAGACAGTACAACACAGACAAACTTTTGATTTGCCGCAAAATGGAGTTTCTCTAATTTGTTGTGCAAGGGGTAGTAAAATGTTATAATTGTACTTGTCCGCATGGTTCAGGAACTCTTGTCTGCATAGTGTGCTGCCTTATTAACCCAGTTTGTACTATTTCTAGCCTTTTTTATAATTGTTTTCTAATTCCAACTAACTGCAAGTGATTGCCTTAGTACCATATATATTCCTATATTTGCTTTAAGGCAAAACTCAAACCTGGTTATTTGGCCCATTAAATGTATTTTTTTTCTAAAAAATAATAATAAATACTTTGAACTTCTTCCATGAACATAATGTTAGGACTAGTAACTCATTCAATTTAGTCCTAAAAGTTTGGATCCATCATATATCACTTCTTTTTCATATGTCATTTTCGTCTTATAGTGATACAATATTGTTGGGTTTAAATGTCTTTTATTCAACATTAAAATGTGTGTATAAGCAAATGATTTTACAACAATAACTTCAACTCATTCTTTTGCCTTCAGTACGTATGATAATCTTACTGGTCTAGTATTGTTTTCTTTCGAATAAAATATCCCAATTGCAAAAAACTCTATATTTTCCCAATTCTGGGTAAAAGAAATGCCCAATCTGAATTTTTTTTTTCTTCAAAAAAATGACAGGCTTTCCATTGTTTCTATGTGAAAATCATTGCTAAATTCAATACTTGATTGATATTATACCTAAAGAATATATTTTAATAAAGGTTTTCTCTTAAAAAAGATTGCCCTAATTAGTGAAAATCACGCTCTATTTCTCCCAATTTTGACAAGATCGCGCTTTTTTTCCCAAAATCATCAGGCCTAGGCTTTTCCCCAATTTTCTCGAAAAAAGCCCTGCAGAATCTTCATCTTAAACCCCCAAATACAAGTGACAGGGAAGGCTGGTAGTGTTGCAGATTAATGGGCAATTATCACAGTTTGTGGTCTTTATTGACCATGCACTTGTCGGCAAAGTTGATACACCCAAGAAGTACTGTATTTATTTTCATAAAAACTGTACAAGACATAATGAATTAACTAATAGTTATATATTTAAAATAAACATAAAACTATATGTTACCATATGGTACCTATAAAGTCTATGATGCTAGTTTATGCAGCAAATAAATGCAAAATAAAATCAAGATTTTCCCTCAATAAAAGATAGACTGTTACTAAGTATAAACAATAATAATAATAAACAAGAAATATCACTGTTAGTGATAAATGCCCCCCGAAGTGTCCTTTGACCTCTAAGTATGACCTTGACCTTGGAGCCATGGACCTGAATTTTGTGCATGACACGTCGTTTGGTTGTGGTGAGCACTTGTGCAAGTTATTTGAAAATCCGTCCAGGCATGCAAAAGTTATTGACCAGACACGATTTGACCTTTGACCTCTAAGTGTGACCTTGGCCTTGGGGCCACAGACCTGGATTTTGTGCGTAACACATCGTCTTGTTGTGGTGAGCACTTGTGCGAAGTTATTTGAAAATCCGTCCATGAATGCCAGAGTTATTGACCGGACACAATTTGACTTTTGACCTCCAAGTGTGACCTTGACCTTGAAGACCTGGGTTTTGCGCGCGACACATCGTCTTGTTATGATGATCAGTTGTGCCAAGTTATTTAAAAATCCCTGCAGTGGTTGTGACGTTACGGTCCGGACACGAAATTGCGTACCTGTTTTTTGACCTATAAACTTCAAGTGTAACCTTGACCTTTGAGGTACGGATCTGGGTTTTGCGCGCGACACATCATCTTGTTATGATGATCACTTGTGCCAAGTTATTTAAAAATCCCTGCAGGGGGTTGTGACATTACAGTCCGGACACGAAATTGAATACCTGTTTTTGACCTATGAACTCTAAGTGTGACCTTGACCTTTGAGGTACGGACCTGGGTTTTGAGTGCGACACGTCGTCTTGTTTTGGTGATCACTTGTGCCAAGTTATTTAAAAATCCCTGCAGGGGTTGTGACGTTATGGTCCGGACACGAAATTGCGTACCTGTTTTTGACCTATGAACTTCAAGGTTGACCTTGACCTTTGAGGTACGGACCTGGGTTTTGCGCGCGACACATCGTCTTGTTATGGTGATCACTTGTGCCAAGTTAATTAAAAATCCATGCAGGAGTTTTGAAGGTACAGTCCGGACATGAAAAGCGGAATGACGGATGGACAGACAGACAGACAGAATCCGGACGGACGGACAGAAGGACGGTGCGATTACTATATGCGCCCGAAATTTTTTCGGGGGCATGAAAAAAAATGTTTACATTCAGACAAAATGAGTTTTGAGATTCATAGTAATATATAGTATGATCCTGCAATGAATATCTCCAAACTATGTATCTTTGTATGGGTTGTGCTGAAGTCATTATAGAGAAAGAAGTTTCAGTGTTGTTGTTTTTGTGGGTTTTTTTAATATTAAAACCAGTAGTTGATCATACATAGTATGTGTTTTTAATTATTTTTATTACGTTTTCTTTCAATTCTTTCATTAGGTTTTGTTCATTTCAATACCATTTAATATCTATACTATGCTGGTATAAATTATCCATCTGTCTTAATATGTATACAGTGATGCAATGCAGTTGCATAATTTAGGAGGGTTTTGACCTGTAAATTCAGGTCAGCATACTGCTATGACCGTCTAAAAGCAAGTTACTCAAATCTTCTCCCTGGTAGAAGAATCTGGGGCTTTAAACATAGTTTCCTTGGAAAATACACCTGTGCAGTTGACTTCCATTGAACATTTTATGAAACACATTGGTTAAAGGCATGCAATCTGTAAGTTCATCTTGTGTACTGGACGGCAGAATGGGGACCTTTTTATGCCCCCGAAATTTTTTCGGGGGCATATAGTAATTGCACCGTCCGTCCGTCCGGATTCTGTCTGTCTGTCTGTCCGTCATTCCGAAGTTTGTGTCCGGACCATAACTTCACAACCCCTGCAGGGATTTTTAAATAACTTGGCACAAGTGATCACCATAACAAGACGATGTGTCGCGTGCAAAACCCAGGTCCATACCTCAAAGGTCAAGGTCACACTTGAAGTTCATAGGTAAAAAACAGGTACGCAATTTCGTTTCCGAACCGTAACGTCACAACCCCTGCAGGGATTTTTAAATAACTTGGCACAAGTGATCACCATAACAAGATGATGTGTCGCACGCAAAACCCAGGTCTTCAAGGTCAAGGTCACACTTGGAGGTCAAAAGTCAAATTGTGTCCGGTCAATAACTCTGACATTCATGGACGGATTTTCAAATGACTTCGCACAAGTGCTCACCACAACAAGACGATGTGTCGCGCACAAAATCTGTCTGGTCTGTGGCCCCAAGGTCAAGGTCACATTTAGAGGTTAAAGGTCAAATCGTGTCCGGTAAATAACTTTTGCATGCCTGGACGGATTTTCAAATAACTTGTCACATTAAAGTGCTCACCACAACCAAATGAGGTGTCGTGCACAAATCCAGGTCCATGGCTCCAAGGTCAAGGTCATACTTAGAGGTCAAAGAACACTTTGGGGGCATTTATCACTTACAGTGATATTTCTTGTTTATTTCTTGCCTGCATGCTGCCCATATTTATATCCACAGGAGCTAACTATCCCTACCAGCCTGTCCCCACAAGTTACGACTATGATGCACCCCTCACAGAGGCCGGAGACATCACAAATAAATATTTGGAACTGAGACAGGTCATCTCTAAGGTAATATAGCACCTTCACACATGTATTCGGCATCATTGGACAACATCATGGAGCCAGATTTTTTTTCTGGCTTTTATTTTAACAAAATTATGGCCCTTTTTTACTTAGGAAAAAAAAATGGTTTGAGTTTTTATTCAAGCTTGTATCTTGGAAACTACTTGACAGAATGGGTTAAAATTTCACACGTCTTCAGCATCATTAGACAACATCATAGAACCAGTTACTAATTGTACTTGGAACATTACAACTAAAATACTTTCTTATGGGAGCTGAACTTGAAAGTGAGAAAGTGGTCATTCTTATGGATGTTGGGAGGTATATATTATACTGGTTCTACACAGGAAAAAGTGGATGGTCTGCGTGAAAAATAATACCATCATATATAGCCTAAAATGTACTGAAATTGACATAAAACACCATTCAATCAACCAATCAACAATATAAAATATGTTTACATGGAGTAGAGCTAAGTACATTACATTGTGTAAAAATTGACATGATACTCACACCTTATATAATAAACACACTTGTGGTCTAGTGGTAGAGTGTTGGAATCAGGATCAAAAGGTGGTGGGTTTGATCCCCACCATGACCATATGTGTTGTGTACCTAAACAAGACACTTTATCTGTATTTGCTTAGTGCTGGTTCTTCTTAGGAAGACATCGAGAGTGATTAAAATAAGTTCAGAGAGCTTTCGTTACAGTCCATGTAAAATAAGTAAGTTTAAACTAAGCTCACTTAAAACGTCTGAAATATTTATATATATTAATTGCAGTCACTCGAACATTTAGAATATACAATGTGATTGGTTAATGACGATCACGTGATCAGTTTAAGCTACATTCATTTTCCAATGAACTATACGAAGAACTACTTTCATCCGCCATTCATTGGGTGTGTGTAAAAACAACAGCAACTCGTATTTATTCTAATAATTTGTTTTAATAAATTAAGAAAATAAGTACTTTTAGGATAGTAATTGCAATTATAAGAGTTTGATGTACTTTTATCTGCGTTCATCGGAACATAACTGCAATTGTCTCAACACACAGCTTAACATAATGCATTATTTATTGTGTGATGAGACAATTGCAGTTATTTTTAGATGAACGCAGATAAAAATACATGAAACCCTTAAATAATGACAACAATAAAATGTGAGTACATGGAGCATCTAGCATAGTGAGGTGTACAGTGAGGTGTACAATGAGGTGTACAATGAGGTGCAAAATGAGGCATAAATTAAAACAGTATACATTCAGTATGATGCCAAGTGTTTTTTAAGCCAATGATGGATAGACAGATATAATCAGGGTGTACAACCTGGTTTTATTGATTTATTTCCAGTATTTGTCCAGCTGTGAAAACAGATGACATATTTACAAATCCGTCCATTCAACAATTATATAAACAATTGTATAAAAAATTCAAATTAAAAATGGACTGTTTATTTGTCATACCATTTAAAGAATGTGCCAGAATGCTTCTTTGATTTGATATAAGCCCATTTTTGGTATGATATTTAAATAATAGGAGTTTCATATATTTTTGATATGATAATAAATTCATAGCAGTTTCGTTTTTAAAACATATACCGTACACATTTCATATCATTTTTATGCACAAAGTATTGGTCAACTTTTAAGTGATTCTCATATGATACTTTAAATAAATGATTGTTATATAAGATTTTATATGCTCCTTTTATATAAGTATCATATAATAGGTATCATATGAGAATCATATTAGTTATTGGGTTTGTTACTGACCCCCTACAGAAATATGTGGGGTAAGACAGATTTATAGGGGGCGAGGCAATAGCCGAGTCCCCATATATATCTGACTCAGACCCACCATATTTCTGTAGGGGGTCAGTAACAAACCCAATAAATGATTTATTGCATCGAGCATCTTTTTTTTTAAGGCAAAAACCTATATTTAACCCATTTTAATGGAGCTTTAATGTCATTGAGATGTTCGCGCAGTTTGACGTCATGACGTTGACGTCACGACTGGTACAGTTTAAAAACAGTATTAATTTACTTATTATGTTGGTTACTTAAAGAACTTTTTGCGAATGATTTAAATTTTGAATCGGAATTGTAGTCCATATTGTTTTAGTGACCCTCTATGAAATCTACTGACCCACTATAGAATAATAGAGGGTCACCATGTGATCGCTTTAATCCAATGAAATTCCTAGGATTTTGTGCGAGGTGCAATAAAAGAATCATATGATACTTGTGTGTGACAAAATTGGTAGTGGTATAAATGAAAAATGTTTTTACATGCAACTTTGCTGGATATTTTCCCAACATCTCAAACTAATAACTTTACAGATGGCGGGAGGTGTACAGTACTGATTCTGAGTGGTCTGCCTCCACCACAAAAAAATATTTCATAGGGGAGGTATAATTGTTTTTATCGGAAGTTCCGATTAAAACAGTTATAACAAGGGTTGGAATTTCCCTATCTGAACTGGATACCCACGATTGATTCTTTTTCTTGCATATCATTTACATTCTGCGCATTTACCTCACCAATAATAAAGTTTTGCACGTTCTGTCATTGTTGATATCTGCGCGCAACTTTTATCCCCCATGTGTAAGATCAGGCTTTCCATCACCCATGTAAAATGCAGATAATCTTATTTGGTATTCAAGAATACACAATCTTGTATGACAAGAACCATAACTTTGTCATGTATTTTACCTGAATTGTCCCCTTTTCCCCCGCAATCTGGCATTCGCACCACTGTTGGTGCTTCACTAGTTTACCATATTCCCAGAGCTATTTACAAAACATTATTTATTATCTAGCAGAAAGGTTAGCTGCAGTTTTCTTGTCACCTATTACATCAAATCAAATACTTGGATTGAGTTGCTGTTACACATAGTGACGATAAACTTGTATCGTTGTTTATCAAAACACACTGCCAGTGGTGCAGATACGCCCCCAGACTGGTTCAATACAGCTCTCAATGTTGTGCCATCAAGTCCAAGCTGAAGGATATTGTTGGACCGCTGACCACAGACAACCACTCTTTCAGCGTGGTCCAGACACACCCCTGATGGGAAGGTCAGCTTTTGGTCTCTGGCTGTGGTGACCACATGACCCTCTGTGGTCAGTGTGAGGATGCCTTTGTAGGCGTCGGCTACGTATATACGTGATCCATCACGACTCACTGTGATGTGTTGTGGGTAGGAGAATATTGACCTACCAGAGTCGTCGCACTGAACTGAACGAATCAGTTCGGTATCTGTATTGTACAAACGTACATGGCCGGGCTCGTCTCCGACACCACCACAGGAGACATATAAAACATCTTTACTATAAGCCACTCCTCGACAGACCACATCCACATCGATATCTTTTTCATAGATGGGGGTTAAAGTACAAGTCCTGAAAAACTCTATCCTCATAGACTCGCACAGTGAGACAGCCACTTCCTCAGGCCCAGTGGTGCAAATACCCCATGGTGCACCATCTAAGTTAATGTATTGTGAAACTGCATAGTTAGATGTGAGTCTTTTCAGACTATTATTTAGTGAATCTGTAATCAGAATCGACCCATCGTTTAGCTGACATAAGCCAGTTATATTACAGGGAGATTTGTCATCTTTGATTTTGATATTTGCAGAATATGGATCTTCTTTAAGGCAGATATAACCTTCTTTTAGAGGAAATTCTGAGAATTCACCCAAGGATGGCAAACCTTCTAAGTACTCTTCTATGTTATCCTTCAAGTTGAACGCCATTGTTACCATTTTAGCATCTGCTGCCATTCTATCAAGCATTTTACCTGCGTCGGTCTTACTGTGTTCTCCATTCTTCATATAAACAAAGAATTCCGATTCATTGTCACCCTTAAAAAGCTCCAATTGTTTCAAATCCCTCTGTAGAGTGGATAACATATCTTCCAGGGCTGCGATATCAGCGTTGATTTTGTCCTCATACTCAGTGTATTTGTCCTCCACTTCATCCAGAGTAATTTGCTCCAAGATGTCCAGTTTTTCATTCAGTCTTAAGCGAAACTGCTCGATATTGGTTTTTATTTGTTGTTTCTCCTGGCCTAATCTGATATTATCATAATTTCTGGCTCTCTTCAGTTTGTCTATATCAGCTAGGATCTTCCTCATGGCACCCTGGACTTGTTTGATCTCTCTACTTTTCTTGATGCCACTTGCAGCTTTTTGAACGTCGTGTAAGTCGACGCATTGCCTAAAACAGAGAATTTGAATAACATAGGCAATCTAAATGATGTAAGACCCTGGTTGTCCACTCTGTCTCAGTCATACGGTGCTAAGAAGGGAGAAATTGATGGTCTGATTTTAATGAGATTAGACAATAGGTAGGCCTTAAATGCATCACCATCAAATAAAATCTTGCAGTCTCATCAGCTGCCTTACCTTACTAGATATTGATGATGGTAATAACTGGTTATAATTAGTTGTTTTTATACCTCAGTAATATTTACTGAACAAAAAAAGAAACTCCGCTGATGTTGATGCTGATTGTAGGAAAAAAATAATGATGTTTTAAGAATAATTAGATAGACCGCCAACAATAGTCCAAACAAAGATGTTTTTGAAAAGTTCAGTACACAAGGGAGTTAGCCCCCTTTATCTTAAAACATGCATTTTGGCCACAAAAAACAAATTACGGTAGATCAGCGAAAATTACCGGAATTTGTCCGAGACAATATTTTCTCCCATTTCTAGTCATGTGAGATAGGTGTTTTCCTCGTATTAGATAACTCTATCCCACATGACATGTGACTCAGATTACATGAAACGTCATGACATAAAATCAAATACAAGTCATTGAAGTATGCTCTCGGGATCAGTATTGCGACCAGGAACTCGGCAGAGCCTCGTCCCTTTTTACAATTCTGACCCTCGGGTTAGATTTACCTATCTCATATGGATACTCATGATGGATTCTTATACTCTATATGTTCATTACCAAAAAATCACAAAAAACATAACACAGATTGTGTAGACTTTGATTATCAATAGTAATCAAATTACCTCCCTTTAAAATTTCCATAAAATCCATAAAAGATTATTGCTTGGCAAATTTGAAACTGTTCAATGGGATATTTAGTATTCATTTAAGTGTGCTTACAAACATCAAACATTGTTTTATTAAAACACTGTTTAAGCTTTATATGCCCTCAAAAACTGGCCTATGGAAATACCAGCAAAAAAGTCGGACGTTTCCTTTTTTGTTCAGTATATATAAATACAGCTTGTACCTTCCTTTAATTTTCTGTCTATGAAATATGAAACCTGTATCACTATGAGCGTTTTCTTATCCTGTAACACTAATCTACTAGAAATATATAACGTATAATGTTTAACAAACATTAGTATTGGGAATCGGCTGAAAATTCATGATCGATCATCAGAATATTTAACCGACCGATGATCAATCATTAATCGATTAAACATGGCTGCTATAAACGACAAGTGTAAGCCTTTTTCAGACTATAATGAAGAAAAAAAACACACCACATTTCCAGTATATTCTGGTAATAAAGGAACTGAATGAAACTTAAAAAATAAGTTGTGATACCCTCTATAAATGTGTGATTACTTACTCGTTGCAAAATTATAACTCATTTTATTTCTTGTATTTTTCAGTACAAGAGAATTAAATAAGCCATAATTTTCAACAACTGAGTAAAGTCGATCATGAAAAATTGTAATCGATTAATCAGATCAAAGGCATAACTGATTGATGATCGATCAAATTGATTAATCGGAACAACACTAACAAACGTTCTTATGACTGTTTAAAGATATATAATAAAAGGATCATTACTAGAATAAGTGTTCTGAAAGGACCATATCTCCAATCACAGTTGATGCCTCTCGTGAGATCCTGCAGATATGGCATGTCACTCGAGGTGAACACTTACTCTTGTAATAATCCTATTGTATGATATAAGCAACTGTACACTGTAATGAATTTTAAATTGGACCATTAATTTTGTTGTAAGCAAAATAAATTTAAATTTTCAAGTTGCTGGCTGTGGTACAATATTATAGTAATTGTATTATTTGCAACCTTTCAATGATATAAGCCGGTTTTTAGACATAATATTATCTCCTTTCAGATTGTGTATTCGTTTTCTCTGACTCACTATGATCTATTGTGTTTGTTTGTTTCCACCAAAACCTCAGTAGCTCAGTAGATAAGGTATTGTGCTTTCAAGCAACACACTGCTACCTAGTGTTGGGAATCGGTTGAAAATTCATGATTGAACCAACCAATGATCGATCATTAAGCGATTAAACATGGCTTCCATATAAGACACCAGTGTAAGCCTTTTCCAGACTATAATGAAGACATTTCAAGTGTTCTGGTCATTAAGGAATTAAATGAAAAACCAGACATTTATTTTATGTATAAATCGTGATACCCCTTTCCTTTAGAGACATATGATTACTTGTTGCATAATTAAAACTTATTTCATTCTCTTGTACATGTTTGCAACAACCGATTAATCATGAAAAATTGAAATTGATTAATCGGAAAAAAGGCTTAACTGACCGATGCCCAACCAAATCGCTTAATCGGAACAGCACTACTGCTACCACATGACGGAAGCATGTTTGATGGAAAACTTCATCCTCCCTCTCATCTCCCTCTGATGTTGCTGTCCCAATATAACCTAATATGATGTGTAAACAGGATGTTAAAGCCCCATATCGTGTCTATTAATTAGCAATGACTAGATTATACTTTGGTTTAAACGTATTTTATTTTTTCAATGGTTTACAACATTTCATATATACATTGTAGAATTATATTAAAGTATTAGAATGAAAGCAAATTGCTTATAGAATTCTTCTCCTAGATTATACTTTTATAATAGAAGATCGTTGTTAGATGAGACGTTTGATTCCTACAGGCCTAAAACTTGTGAAATAAATTTAGCTACTGTTATTGTTAGATAAATATTTGTTAAGTAAATCTATATTTCATAACAGCTATATAAAATTGGAAATAGCTATGATATTATCTCAAACAACAGCATTTTCATGTGTGACAGAACTTAATAAATATAAAAATCAAAGGATATTATTGCTTAAGAACTTTTTCGTTGCCTTTTTGTATTTTTCAAACTTTACAAATACTTAGTATATACAAACAGAAAATAAAACGTGCCATGTTTTATAGCTGAATTTTATATTACTGTTTAACTATGTTTCAATGAATAGAAATATGATATCATTATATATATGCATCATGCATGCAGTTTATTCAGTACAAAGGGTCATAGGCCTTGAATATTACACTTTTAACAAAGAATAAATCACCTATGCCTCTAGGAATAATCATTATCATTACAAGAATCTTATAGGAACATTGTTGTTCAAATCAATAGCTTTAGTGGGGATTTCTCAATTCACAATTATTAAAAAAAAGAAAAAAAAAGCAGTCAGTACCTTGTTTCCATCAAGCTAACTCAATAGTGAGTCAGTAACCGTAAAAGCTTACTTAATTGCTTAATGGAGAGTCAGTTACCAAAAAAGCTAGCCCAATGATGAGTCAGTAATCATAAAAGCTAGCTCACTGGCTAGTCAATAACCATCAAAGCTTACTAAATGGGGAGTCAGTAACCATAAATGCTAGCTCAGCGGAGAGTCGGTAACCATAAATGCTAGCTCAATGGCGAGTAAATAACCATTAAATCTTACTCAATGGTGAGTCAATAACCATAAAAGCTGGCTTAATGTTGAGTCAGTAACCATAGAAGTTTACTCAATGGCTAGTCAATAACCATAAAAGCTGGCTTAATGGTGAGTCAGTAACCAAAAATGCTGGCTTAATGGTGAGTCAGTAACCATAAAAGCTGGCTTAATGGTGAGTCCGTAACCATAAAAGCTTACTCAAGGGTGAGTCAATAACCATAAAACTGGCTTAATGGTGAGTCCGTAACCATTAAAGCTTACTCAATGGTGAGTCAATAACCATAAAAGCTGGCTTAATGGTGTCTGTAACCATAAAAGCTTACTCAATGGCTAGTCGATAACTATAAAAGCTGGCTTAATGGTGAGACAGCAACCATAAAAGCTTACTCAATGGTGAGTCAATAACCATAAAAGCTTACTCAATGGTGGGTCAGTAACCATAAAAGCTTACTCAATGGTGAGTCAATAACCATAAAAGCTGGCTTAATGGTGAGTCAGTAATCATGAAAGCTTACTCAATGGTGAGTCAGTAACTATAAAAGGTTACTCAGTGGTGAGTCAGTAACCATAAAAGCTTAATAGTGAGTCAGTAACCATAAAAGGTTACTCAGTGGTGAGTCAGTAATCATAAACGTTACTCAGTGGTGAGTCAGTAACTATAAAAGCTAGCTTAACAGGAGTCAGCAACCATAAAAGCTGGCTCAGTGGTCAGTAAGTTAACATAAAAGCTAGCTCAATGGTACGTCAGTAACCATAAAAAGCTTACTCAATGGTGAGTCAGTAACCATAAAAGCTATCTCAACTGGAATCAGTAACCATAAAAGCTAGCTCATTGGTGAGACAGTAACCATAAAAGCTAGCGCATTGGGGAATCAGTAACCATAAAAGCTAGCTTAATTGGAGTCAGCAACCATAAAAGCTGGCTCAATGGTCAGTAAGTTAACATAAAAGCTAGCTCAATGGTACGTCAGTAACCATAAAAAGCTTACTCAATGGTGAGTCAGTAACCATAAAAGCTATCTCAACTGGAATCAGTAACCATAAAAGCTAGCTCAGTGGTGAGTCAGTAACCATAAAAGCTTACTCAATGGTGAGTCAGTAACTGTAAAAGGTTACTCAGTGGTGAGTCAGTAACCATAAAAGCTTACTCAATAGTGAGTCAGTAACTATAAAAGGTTACTCAGTGGTGAGTCAGTAACCATAAAAGCTTACTCAATATTGAGTCAGTAACCATAAAAGGTTACTCAGTGGTGAGTCAGTAATCATAAACGTTACTCAATGGTGAGTCAGTAACCACAGCAGCTGGCTCGATGGCGAGTCAGTAACCGTAAAAGTTAGCTCAATGGTGAGTCAGTAACCACAACAACTTACACAATGGTGAGTCAGTAACCATAAAAGCTAGCTTAACTGGAGTCAGCAACCATAAAAGCCGGCTCAATGGTCAGTAAATTAACATAAAAGCTAGCTCAATGGTACATCAGTAACCATAAAAAGCTTACACAATGGTGAGTCAGTAACCGTAAAAGCTATCTCAACTGGAATCAGTAACTATAAAAGCTAGCGCATTGGTGAGATAGTAACCATAAAAGCTAGCACATTGGAGAATCAGTAACCATAACAGCTAGCTCAATGGTGAGTCAGTAACCATAAAAGCTTATTCAATGGTGAGTCAGTAACCATAAAATATTAATCAGTGGTGAGTCAGTAACCATAAATGTTACTCAATGGTGAGTCAGTAACCACAACAGCTGGCTCAATGGCGAGTCAGTAACCATACAAGTTACCTCAATGGTTAGTCAGTAACCACAAAAGCTTACTCAATGGTGAGTCAGTAACCATAAAAGCTAGCTTAACTGGAGTCAGCAACCATAAAAGCTGGCTCAATGGTCAGTAAGTTAACATAAAAGCTAGCTCAATGGTACGTCAGTAACCATAAAAAGCTTACTCAATGGTGAGTCAGTAACCATAAAAGCTATCTCAACTGGAATCAGTAACCATAAAAGCTAGCTCATTGGTGAGACAGTAACCATAAAAGCTAGCGCATTGGAGAATCAGTAACCATAAAAGCTAGCTCAATGGTGAGTCAGTAACCATAAAAGCTTACTCAATGGCGAGTCAGTAACCATAAAAGCTTACTCAATGGTGAGTCAGTAACCGTAACAGCTGGCTCGATGGTGAGTAAGTAACCACAAAAGTTAGCTCAAAGGTGAGTCAGTAACCATAAAAGCTTACTCAGTGATGAGTCAGTAACCATAAAAGCTATCAACTGGAGTCAGTAACCATAAAAGCTGGATCAATGGTGAGTCAGTTAACATAAAAGCTAGCTCAATGGTGATTCAGTAACCATAAAAGTTTACTCAATGGTGAGTTAGTAACCATAAAAGCTATCTCAACTGGAGTCAGTAACCATAAAAGCTGGCACAATGGTGAGTCAGTTAACATAAAAGCTAGCTCAATGGTGATTCAGTAACCATAAAAGTTTACTCAATGGTGAGTTAGTAACCATAAAAGCTTACTCAATGGATAGTCAGTAACCATAAAAGCTTACTGAATGGTGAGTCAGTAACCATAAAAGCTTACTCAATGGTGAGTCAGTAACCATAATAGCTTAGAAGTGGAGAACAACTCTTTCTTACCTACTTTAAACATTTAATTATTTTTGGATGCATTTATTGGCCTTAACATTTATCATTTCCTAAATATCTGGGTGGAAAACATGCGCCAGAAGCATTCATCTGCTTGATGCCAATATTGTGTACTGCATGCCAGCAAATAATTTGGCACGGTCACCTTGCAAGTTATTTTCAGTCTTAAATCATTGCATAACATACATAGCCATTCAACTATTTCATGTTATGAATAATAACAATATTAATGTTTGTTTTGCTTATTTAACCTTTTAAATAATATATATATCAACAGAAGAAATGTTATTTCGATGATAAAATACTTTTCAGGATAGTAAATTCTTTCTTTTAACATTTTTTGAATTTGAATACATTCATATAATTATTATCTACATTTGTCCAAACTGTCTCTACTTACTTGTGTTGAAGGTCAGCACATATGCTACAGCACACGGTGTTGTGGTTGGGGCAGTACATGCTCACAAACTCTGTCTGATGGACATCACATCTCACTGTCGAGTATGAAGCCGGAAACTGTTGTTTGGGAGTCTTCATCTCAGCCGTTTCTGTTATCTGGTGATTCGGCAAAAACTTATCATGATGTGTTCGACAAGTAGTGCATAAAACTTGACAACATTCCTTGCAGTACTGGTCAGCCTTCACACTCCTCCCCTCCTTGGAACAAAGGTTACATGAACACACATAAAACGGCTCTGAACCTTCCTCGATAGATTCAATATTTATGCCTGTCCCTGTCTCCATTTGTGTGTATTTTACCAATCTGTTCAAAAGAAAATACCAATTTTCTTATCTCATTAAGGTCACATTACATTGCACAAGTCTGATTTATTCACTAACACAGATTTAGGTATAGTAGATATTAGAATGCATTTCAATAAGAACAAAAATAACACTTCTCGTATCTTATTTCATAGGTTTTACCTTTACCGTCTGCATTTATTGATTATATATATTGATATGAAAGCAGTTGAATACAACCTAATATATATTAATGTTCAGTGACACTAGCCAGGGGCAGATCTAGGATTTTTAGTGGATGTTAAGAGGGGTTACACTCTAATTTTAAAAAGGTTCTGACAAAATAAATCGCAGCAGAATGAATGTTCGAAGTATGTTTTTAATGATTCTCAGGGTCTTTTTATGCCCCCATAGTAATTGCACTGTCTGTCCTTTCGTCGGTACAACCGTGTCCGCTTCATAACTCTGACAATAATGGACGGATTTTCAAATAACTTCGCACAATTGCTCACCACAACAAGACGACGTGTCGCGCACAAAAACCAGGTCCGTGGCTCCAAAGTCAAGGTCACACTTAGAGGTCAAAGGTCAAAATCCGTTCGTCTGTACACTCGTGTCCGCTTCATAACTCTGACAATAATGGATGGATTTTCAAATAACTCCGTACAATTGCTCACCACAACAAGACGATGTGTAGCGCACAAAATCCAGGTCCGTGGCTCCAAGGTCAAGGTCACACTTAGAGATCAAAGGTCAAAATCCGTTCGTCTTTTCAATCGTGTCCGCTTCATAACTCTGACAATAATCAACAGATTTTCAAATAACTTCGCACAATTGTTTACCACAAGACGTCGTGTCACGCACAATATTTTTTTTTTTTTTTTTAATTTTTAAAAAAAAAATTATTGATTTTTTTAAAATTTTATTTAATTATATTTTTTCTCAAAAAAATGTTTTAATTTATTTTTAATTGATTAATATTTATTTTTCTTTGAATATTTTTTTTTTTTTTTTTTTTATATTTTTTTTTTGAATAATTTTTATTATTTTTTCTAAATATTTTTTTTTTTTTTTTTTGAATAATTTTTAAATATATCTGTTGGTTTCATATTGCTCCAAAGTCAAGGTCACACTTACAGGTCACTTTGGGGGCATTTGTCACTTACTGTGACATTTCTTGTTAATTTTCAAGAGAGCTTGAACTATAGTTCACTGATATTAAGGGTGAGGTGATGGCTTCCTTGTCAAATCGTACTTAAGTCAAATCATACTGAGGTCAAATTGTACTGTTTTGGTCAATTCACTCTCACTTTTCGGTCAAATCGTACTCATGGCAGGTCAAATCACTCTCATGCTATTTATGAGTATGATTTGACCAAAATAATGAGTACGATTTGACCAAAATAATGTGTATGATTTGACTTTTATCAAAAATGCACAAGTTTATATATATGATGCAGAACTTAGAAACAAATTATATTAACAAAATACTCCATTGATGATTAATTAGTCAATATTTAGTGCAAAATGTAAGTTGGTTTATATATCTGGTATAGTTTAGTCTGTATTGTATTTATCCCTATGCCTAATGAAATTTGGAAAATTGTCAATTGAATGTTTAATAAAGTTGGAGTTGCTTTGCTTGTATTTTATTTATAATAATTAATTGATGGATGCTATCGGCACATTAAAGAAATATTGCCTGATAGAAAGAAAAATACCGACATATCAAAAGACTAATTCCACTTGCATGTAATCTCCGTATACAAAATCATTTTGTGTTGTCTTTTTTACCCCCAATTAAGACGCATGCATCAATCAGGGAATGGTAACAGTGTGTGTCAAAACCTGTTACAGGATTTTACAAACTAGAAATTCTTATCTGTATAAATAATGTTACATTGTTTTAATCAGATGACTTATATGTACTGTGTTTTATTTATTGTTGCTCGTCGTCGGATGGGGACGTAAACCGGGTGGTCCCGTGTATCGATCTATCTTCCGAGCACGTTAAAGAACCATAGGAATCTATTCGATAATAAGAGTAGGGCAGGTTCCCGGATTCCTATGTATCCTTCCCCTCTCTCTGGGGCGGCTCTAAATAACCTATACTGTGTTGATGAGCCGTTAAACAACATTCAATTCAATTCAATTATTTATTGTTAGACAGTAACTGTTAATCAGTTCATAACAGGTCTGACCTGATGTGAACGGATCTTTTAGTATTTCTTTATTTGCGCTTATTAGGTGGATACCCCATGGGTGCTTATTTACAAATTTCACAGTTTACCCACAGACATATTAATAAAGGTCTGTGGTTTACCCAAACTCATTTTAAACTTTTGAGTATTATATATGTGATACTCATAAGGTTGATTAACAATAGTTGTCCAATTCTCATCACATTAAATGTATTATTAGAAAAACTCCTGTGGCCAAAATGATAAGTATGCTTTGATATGAATTATTAAATGTTATAATGTGCAATAATATCGTCTCCTATAATTCTTTTAGAATGGTGTTTACAATTCATGTTTTATGTATGAAATAATGTATATTTATTTGCATTTGTTTATTTAGTTCACACGTGCCAATACTCGCCTAGCTGATTTATTTAACACTCACATGTAGACTGCTGATTGCAAATACGTGCATTCTTTATGCTCGGCAGATTAAGATCACTGAAAATAATGTTTAACGTAAGATATTGCTTTAATATTATCATCATCGTTTCCAATATATATTAAAAATATGACCTCACCAAGGCACAAACGAGCAAATCTCAGCGATGATATTCGAAAGTTCATTATAAAACACATGACCGAAAGTGGTGGAAATCAATTAAATGGTACATTTCCACGTGGTACCTTAATTAATGTTGAAAAAACTGTCAGGTGGTAAACCCAGTAACATTGAGGTGGAACATTCGCAAGTCATAAATTATATTATAGACCAACAACCGTCAATATCCCTGGGAGAACTTATGGTATTCGATATCTATCAAGGCACGCCGCTCCAATCCGTGTTAATTATATTTCACCTTAATGTCAATGTTTTTCCCATTACCCAATTCTTGCGAAAATATTCAAAAAGCAATGTTTCATTTCTCACTACGCGACACGAAATAAAGCTATATATATCGAAATCATTTACACGGTGCCGAGCAGAAACAATCAGGGCCGAACAAATGCTTGACACGCATTTTGACAGGTCAATCTGGTGACGTTCAATTTTCATTGGCCAACAGTTACACACTGGTACATCTCGGGCCAATCGGAACTGATCAAGCAGGCTCTCAAAAATGCCACTTTTGATGCAAAATCAGGGTCTTGATGCTCTTTAAATTTTGATCATGTCCAGGTAAACTTTTGCCATTTTCAACGAGGCCAGAAAGGTCAAGACAGTACAACACAGACAAACTTTTGATTTGCCGCAAAATGGAGTTTCTCTAATTTGTTGTGCAAGGGGTAGTAAAATGTTATAATTGTACTTGTCCGCATGGTTCAGGAACTCTTGTCTGCATAGTGTGCTGCCTTATTAACCCAGTTTGTACTATTTCTAGCCTTTTTTATAATTGTTTTCTAATTCCGACTAACTGCAAGTGATTGCCTTAGTACCATATATATTCCTATATTTGCTTTAAGGCAAAACTCAAACCTGGTTATTTGGCCCATTAAATGTATTTTTTTTCTAAAAAATAATAATAAATACTTTGAACTTCTTCCATGAACATAATGTTAGGACTAGTAACTCATTCAATTTAGTCCTAAAAGTTTGGATCCATCATATATCACTTCTTTTTCATATGTCATTTTCGTCTTATAGTGATACAATATTGTTGGGTTTAAATGTCTTTTATTCAACATTAAAATGTGTGTATAAGCAAATGATTTTACAACAATAACTTCAACTCATTCTTTTGCCTTCAGTACGTATGATAATCTTACTGGTCTAGTATTGTTTTCTTTCGAATAAAATATCCCAATTGCAAAAAACTCTATATTTTCCCAATTCTGGGTAAAAGAAATGCCCAATCTGAATTTTTTTTTTCTTCAAAAAAATGACAGGCTTTCCATTGTTTCTATGTGAAAATCATTGCTAAAACCATAACTTCACAACCCCTGCAGGGATTTTTAAATAACTTGGCACAAGTGATCACCATAACAAGACGATGTGTCGCGTGCAAAACCCAGGTCCATACCTCAAAGGTCAAGGTCACACTTGAAGTTCATAGGTAAAAAACAGGTACGCAATTTCGTTTCCGAACCGTAACGTCACAACCCCTGCAGGGATTTTTAAATAACTTGGCACAAGTGATCACCATAACAAGATGATGTGTCGCACGCAAAACCCAGGTCTTCAAGGTCAAGGTCACACTTGGAGGTCAAAAGTCAAATTGTGTCCGGTCAATAACTCTGACATTCATGGACGGATTTTCAAATGACTTCGCACAAGTGCTCACCACAACAAGACGATGTGTCGCGCACAAAATCTGTCTGGTCTGTGGCCCCAAGGTCAAGGTCACATTTAGAGGTTAAAGGTCAAATCGTGTCCGGTAAATAACTTTTGCATGCCTGGACGGATTTTCAAATAACTTGTCACATTAAAGTGCTCACCACAACCAAATGAGGTGTCGTGCACAAATCCAGGTCCATGGCTCCAAGGTCAAGGTCATACTTAGAGGTCAAAGAACACTTTGGGGGCATTTATCACTTACAGTGATATTTCTTGTTTATTTCTTGCCTGCATGCTGCCCATATTTATATCCACAGGAGCTAACTATCCCTACCAGCCTGTCCCCACAAGTTACGACTATGATGCACCCCTCACAGAGGCCGGAGACATCACAAATAAATATTTGGAACTGAGACAGGTCATCTCTAAGGTAATATAGCACCTTCACACATGTATTCGGCATCATTGGACAACATCATGGAGCCAGATTTTTTTTCTGGCTTTTATTTTAACAAAATTATGGCCCTTTTTTACTTAGGAAAAAAAAATGGTTTGAGTTTTTATTCAAGCTTGTATCTTGGAAACTACTTGACAGAATGGGTTAAAATTTCACACGTCTTCAGCATCATTAGACAACATCATAGAACCAGTTACTAATTGTACTTGGAACATTACAACTAAAATACTTTCTTATGGGAGCTGAACTTGAAAGTGAGAAAGTGGTCATTCTTATGGATGTTGGGAGGTATATATTATACTGGTTCTACACAGGAAAAAGTGGATGGTCTGCGTGAAAAATAATACCATCATATATAGCCTAAAATGTACTGAAATTGACATAAAACACCATTCAATCAACCAATCAACAATATAAAATATGTTTACATGGAGTAGAGCTAAGTACATTACATTGTGTAAAAATTGACATGATACTCACACCTTATATAATAAACACACTTGTGGTCTAGTGGTAGAGTGTTGGAATCAGGATCAAAAGGTGGTGGGTTTGATCCCCACCATGACCATATGTGTTGTGTACCTAAACAAGACACTTTATCTGTATTTGCTTAGTGCTGGTTCTTCTTAGGAAGACATCGAGAGTGATTAAAATAAGTTCAGAGAGCTTTCGTTACAGTCCATGTAAAATAAGTAAGTTTAAACTAAGCTCACTTAAAACGTCTGAAATATTTATATATATTAATTGCAGTCACTCGAACATTTAGAATATACAATGTGATTGGTTAATGACGATCACGTGATCAGTTTAAGCTACATTCATTTTCCAATGAACTATACGAAGAACTACTTTCATCCGCCATTCATTGGGTGTGTGTAAAAACAACAGCAACTCGTATTTATTCTAATAATTTGTTTTAATAAATTAAGAAAATAAGTACTTTTAGGATAGTAATTGCAATTATAAGAGTTTGATGTACTTTTATCTGCGTTCATCGGAACATAACTGCAATTGTCTCAACACACAGCTTAACATAATGCATTATTTATTGTGTGATGAGACAATTGCAGTTATTTTTAGATGAACGCAGATAAAAATACATGAAACCCTTAAATAATGACAACAATAAAATGTGAGTACATGGAGCATCTAGCATAGTGAGGTGTACAGTGAGGTGTACAATGAGGTGTACAATGAGGTGCAAAATGAGGCATAAATTAAAACAGTATACATTCAGTATGATGCCAAGTGTTTTTTAAGCCAATGATGGATAGACAGATATAATCAGGGTGTACAACCTGGTTTTATTGATTTATTTCCAGTATTTGTCCAGCTGTGAAAACAGATGACATATTTACAAATCCGTCCATTCAACAATTATATAAACAATTGTATAAAAAATTCAAATTAAAAATGGACTGTTTATTTGTCATACCATTTAAAGAATGTGCCAGAATGCTTCTTTGATTTGATATAAGCCCATTTTTGGTATGATATTTAAATAATAGGAGTTTCATATATTTTTGATATGATAATAAATTCATAGCAGTTTCGTTTTTAAAACATATACCGTACACATTTCATATCATTTTTATGCACAAAGTATTGGTCAACTTTTAAGTGATTCTCATATGATACTTTAAATAAATGATTGTTATATAAGATTTTATATGCTCCTTTTATATAAGTATCATATAATAGGTATCATATGAGAATCATATTAGTTATTGGGTTTGTTACTGACCCCCTACAGAAATATGTGGGGTAAGACAGATTTAAAGGGGGGCGAGGCAATAGCCGAGTCCCCATATATATCTGACTCAGACCCACCATATTTCTGTAGGGGGTCAGTAACAAACCCAATAAATGATTTATTGCATCGAGCATCTTTTTTTTTAAGGCAAAAACCTATATTTAACCCATTTTAATGGAGCTTTAATGTCATTGAGATGTTCGCGCAGTTTGACGTCATGACGTTGACGTCACGACTGGTACAGTTTAAAAACAGTATTAATTTACTTATTATGTTGGTTACTTAAAGAACTTTTTGCGAATGATTTAAATTTTGAATCGGAATTGTAGTCCATATTGTTTTAGTGACCCTCTATGAAATCTACTGACCCACTATAGAATAATAGAGGGTCACCATGTGATCGCTTTAATCCAATGAAATTCCTAGGATTTTGTGCGAGGTGCAATAAAAGAATCATATGATACTTGTGTGTGACAAAATTGGTAGTGGTATAAATGAAAAATGTTTTTACATGCAACTTTGCTGGATATTTTCCCAACATCTCAAACTAATAACTTTACAGATGGCGGGAGGTGTACAGTACTGATTCTGAGTGGTCTGCCTCCACCACAAAAAAATATTTCATAGGGGAGGTATAATTGTTTTTATCGGAAGTTCCGATTAAAACAGTTATAACAAGGGTTGGAATTTCCCTATCTGAACTGGATACCCACGATTGATTCTTTTTCTTGCATATCATTTACATTCTGCGCATTTACCTCACCAATAATAAAGTTTTGCACGTTCTGTCATTGTTGATATCTGCGCGCAACTTTTATCCCCCATGTGTAAGATCAGGCTTTCCATCACCCATGTAAAATGCAGATAATCTTATTTGGTATTCAAGAATACACAATCTTGTATGACAAGAACCATAACTTTGTCATGTATTTTACCTGAATTGTCCCCTTTTCCCCCGCAATCTGGCATTCGCACCACTGTTGGTGCTTCACTAGTTTACCATATTCCCAGAGCTATTTACAAAACATTATTTATTATCTAGCAGAAAGGTTAGCTGCAGTTTTCTTGTCACCTATTACATCAAATCAAATACTTGGATTGAGTTGCTGTTACACATAGTGACGATAAACTTGTATCGTTGTTTATCAAAACACACTGCCAGTGGTGCAGATACGCCCCCAGACTGGTTCAATACAGCTCTCAATGTTGTGCCATCAAGTCCAAGCTGAAGGATATTGTTGGACCGCTGACCACAGACAACCACTCTTTCAGCGTGGTCCAGACACACCCCTGATGGGAAGGTCAGCTTTTGGTCTCTGGCTGTGGTGACCACATGACCCTCTGTGGTCAGTGTGAGGATGCCTTTGTAGGCGTCGGCTACGTATATACGTGATCCATCACGACTCACTGTGATGTGTTGTGGGTAGGAGAATATTGACCTACCAGAGTCGTCGCACTGAACTGAACGAATCAGTTCGGTATCTGTATTGTACAAACGTACATGGCCGGGCTCGTCTCCGACACCACCACAGGAGACATATAAAACATCTTTACTATAAGCCACTCCTCGACAGACCACATCCACATCGATATCTTTTTCATAGATGGGGGTTAAAGTACAAGTCCTGAAAAACTCTATCCTCATAGACTCGCACAGTGAGACAGCCACTTCCTCAGGCCCAGTGGTGCAAATACCCCATGGTGCACCATCTAAGTTAATGTATTGTGAAACTGCATAGTTAGATGTGAGTCTTTTCAGACTATTATTTAGTGAATCTGTAATCAGAATCGACCCATCGTTTAGCTGACATAAGCCAGTTATATTACAGGGAGATTTGTCATCTTTGATTTTGATATTTGCAGAATATGGATCTTCTTTAAGGCAGATATAACCTTCTTTTAGAGGAAATTCTGAGAATTCACCCAAGGATGGCAAACCTTCTAAGTACTCTTCTATGTTATCCTTCAAGTTGAACGCCATTGTTACCATTTTAGCATCTGCTGCCATTCTATCAAGCATTTTACCTGCGTCGGTCTTACTGTGTTCTCCATTCTTCATATAAACAAAGAATTCCGATTCATTGTCACCCTTAAAAAGCTCCAATTGTTTCAAATCCCTCTGTAGAGTGGATAACATATCTTCCAGGGCTGCGATATCAGCGTTGATTTTGTCCTCATACTCAGTGTATTTGTCCTCCACTTCATCCAGAGTAATTTGCTCCAAGATGTCCAGTTTTTCATTCAGTCTTAAGCGAAACTGCTCGATATTGGTTTTTATTTGTTGTTTCTCCTGGCCTAATCTGATATTATCATAATTTCTGGCTCTCTTCAGTTTGTCTATATCAGCTAGGATCTTCCTCATGGCACCCTGGACTTGTTTGATCTCTCTACTTTTCTTGATGCCACTTGCAGCTTTTTGAACGTCGTGTAAGTCGACGCATTGCCTAAAACAGAGAATTTGAATAACATAGGCAATCTAAATGATGTAAGACCCTGGTTGTCCACTCTGTCTCAGTCATACGGTGCTAAGAAGGGAGAAATTGATGGTCTGATTTTAATGAGATTAGACAATAGGTAGGCCTTAAATGCATCACCATCAAATAAAATCTTGCAGTCTCATCAGCTGCCTTACCTTACTAGATATTGATGATGGTAATAACTGGTTATAATTAGTTGTTTTTATACCTCAGTAATATTTACTGAACAAAAAAAGAAACTCCGCTGATGTTGATGCTGATTGTAGGAAAAAAATAATGATGTTTTAAGAATAATTAGATAGACCGCCAACAATAGTCCAAACAAAGATGTTTTTGAAAAGTTCAGTACACAAGGGAGTTAGCCCCCTTTATCTTAAAACATGCATTTTGGCCACAAAAAACAAATTACGGTAGATCAGCGAAAATTACCGGAATTTGTCCGAGACAATATTTTCTCCCATTTCTAGTCATGTGAGATAGGTGTTTTCCTCGTATTAGATAACTCTATCCCACATGACATGTGACTCAGATTACATGAAACGTCATGACATAAAATCAAATACAAGTCATTGAAGTATGCTCTCGGGATCAGTATTGCGACCAGGAACTCGGCAGAGCCTCGTCCCTTTTTACAATTCTGACCCTCGGGTTAGATTTACCTATCTCATATGGATACTCATGATGGATTCTTATACTCTATATGTTCATTACCAAAAAATCACAAAAAACATAACACAGATTGTGTAGACTTTGATTATCAATAGTAATCAAATTACCTCCCTTTAAAATTTCCATAAAATCCATAAAAGATTATTGCTTGGCAAATTTGAAACTGTTCAATGGGATATTTAGTATTCATTTAAGTGTGCTTACAAACATCAAACATTGTTTTATTAAAACACTGTTTAAGCTTTATATGCCCTCAAAAACTGGCCTATGGAAATACCAGCAAAAAAGTCGGACGTTTCCTTTTTTGTTCAGTATATATAAATACAGCTTGTACCTTCCTTTAATTTTCTGTCTATGAAATATGAAACCTGTATCACTATGAGCGTTTTCTTATCCTGTAACACTAATCTACTAGAAATATATAACGTATAATGTTTAACAAACATTAGTATTGGGAATCGGCTGAAAATTCATGATCGATCATCAGAATATTTAACCGACCGATGATCAATCATTAATCGATTAAACATGGCTGCTATAAACGACAAGTGTAAGCCTTTTTCAGACTATAATGAAGAAAAAAAACACACCACATTTCCAGTATATTCTGGTAATAAAGGAACTGAATGAAACTTAAAAAATAAGTTGTGATACCCTCTATAAATGTGTGATTACTTACTCGTTGCAAAATTATAACTCATTTTATTTCTTGTATTTTTCAGTACAAGAGAATTAAATAAGCCATAATTTTCAACAACTGAGTAAAGTCGATCATGAAAAATTGTAATCGATTAATCAGATCAAAGGCATAACTGATTGATGATCGATCAAATTGATTAATCGGAACAACACTAACAAACGTTCTTATGACTGTTTAAAGATATATAATAAAAGGATCATTACTAGAATAAGTGTTCTGAAAGGACCATATCTCCAATCACAGTTGATGCCTCTCGTGAGATCCTGCAGATATGGCATGTCACTCGAGGTGAACACTTACTCTTGTAATAATCCTATTGTATGATATAAGCAACTGTACACTGTAATGAATTTTAAATTGGACCATTAATTTTGTTGTAAGCAAAATAAATTTAAATTTTCAAGTTGCTGGCTGTGGTACAATATTATAGTAATTGTATTATTTGCAACCTTTCAATGATATAAGCCGGTTTTTAGACATAATATTATCTCCTTTCAGATTGTGTATTCGTTTTCTCTGACTCACTATGATCTATTGTGTTTGTTTGTTTCCACCAAAACCTCAGTAGCTCAGTAGATAAGGTATTGTGCTTTCAAGCAACATACTGCTACCTAGTGTTGGGAATCGGTTGAAAATTCATGATTGAACCAACCAATGATCGATCATTAAGCGATTAAACATGGCTTCCATATAAGACACCAGTGTAAGCCTTTTCCAGACTATAATGAAGACATTTCAAGTGTTCTGGTCATTAAGGAATTAAATGAAAAACCAGACATTTATTTTATGTATAAATCGTGATACCCCTTTCCTTTAGAGACATATGATTACTTGTTGCATAATTAAAACTTATTTCATTCTCTTGTACATGTTTGCAACAACCGATTAATCATGAAAAATTGAAATTGATTAATCGGAAAAAAGGCTTAACTGACCGATGCCCAACCAAATCGCTTAATCGGAACAGCACTACTGCTACCACATGACGGAAGCATGTTTGATGGAAAACTTCATCCTCCCTCTCATCTCCCTCTGATGTTGCTGTCCCAATATAACCTAATATGATGTGTAAACAGGATGTTAAAGCCCCATATCGTGTCTATTAATTAGCAATGACTAGATTATACTTTGGTTTAAACGTATTTTATTTTTTCAATGGTTTACAACATTTCATATATACATTGTAGAATTATATTAAAGTATTAGAATGAAAGCAAATTGCTTATAGAATTCTTCTCCTAGATTATACTTTTATAATAGAAGATCGTTGTTAGATGAGACGTTTGATTCCTACAGGCCTAAAACTTGTGAAATAAATTTAGCTACTGTTATTGTTAGATAAATATTTGTTAAGTAAATCTATATTTCATAACAGCTATATAAAATTGGAAATAGCTATGATATTATCTCAAACAACAGCATTTTCATGTGTGACAGAACTTAATAAATATAAAAATCAAAGGATATTATTGCTTAAGAACTTTTTCGTTGCCTTTTTGTATTTTTCAAACTTTACAAATACTTAGTATATACAAACAGAAAATAAAACGTGCCATGTTTTATAGCTGAATTTTATATTACTGTTTAACTATGTTTCAATGAATAGAAATATGATATCATTATATATATGCATCATGCATGCAGTTTATTCAGTACAAAGGGTCATAGGCCTTGAATATTACACTTTTAACAAAGAATAAATCACCTATGCCTCTAGGAATAATCATTATCATTACAAGAATCTTATAGGAACATTGTTGTTCAAATCAATAGCTTTAGTGGGGATTTCTCAATTCACAATTATTAAAAAAAAGAAAAAAAAAGCAGTCAGTACCTTGTTTCCATCAAGCTAACTCAATAGTGAGTCAGTAACCGTAAAAGCTTACTTAATTGCTTAATGGAGAGTCAGTTACCAAAAAAGCTAGCCCAATGATGAGTCAGTAATCATAAAAGCTAGCTCACTGGCTAGTCAATAACCATCAAAGCTTACTAAATGGGGAGTCAGTAACCATAAATGCTAGCTCAGCGGAGAGTCGGTAACCATAAATGCTAGCTCAATGGCGAGTAAATAACCATTAAATCTTACTCAATGGTGAGTCAATAACCATAAAAGCTGGCTTAATGTTGAGTCAGTAACCATAGAAGTTTACTCAATGGCTAGTCAATAACCATAAAAGCTGGCTTAATGGTGAGTCAGTAACCAAAAATGCTGGCTTAATGGTGAGTCAGTAACCATAAAAGCTGGCTTAATGGTGAGTCCGTAACCATAAAAGCTTACTCAAGGGTGAGTCAATAACCATAAAACTGGCTTAATGGTGAGTCCGTAACCATTAAAGCTTACTCAATGGTGAGTCAATAACCATAAAAGCTGGCTTAATGGTGTCTGTAACCATAAAAGCTTACTCAATGGCTAGTCGATAACTATAAAAGCTGGCTTAATGGTGAGACAGCAACCATAAAAGCTTACTCAATGGTGAGTCAATAACCATAAAAGCTTACTCAATGGTGGGTCAGTAACCATAAAAGCTTACTCAATGGTGAGTCAATAACCATAAAAGCTGGCTTAATGGTGAGTCAGTAATCATGAAAGCTTACTCAATGGTGAGTCAGTAACTATAAAAGGTTACTCAGTGGTGAGTCAGTAACCATAAAAGCTTAATAGTGAGTCAGTAACCATAAAAGGTTACTCAGTGGTGAGTCAGTAATCATAAACGTTACTCAGTGGTGAGTCAGTAACTATAAAAGCTAGCTTAACAGGAGTCAGCAACCATAAAAGCTGGCTCAGTGGTCAGTAAGTTAACATAAAAGCTAGCTCAATGGTACGTCAGTAACCATAAAAAGCTTACTCAATGGTGAGTCAGTAACCATAAAAGCTATCTCAACTGGAATCAGTAACCATAAAAGCTAGCTCATTGGTGAGACAGTAACCATAAAAGCTAGCGCATTGGGGAATCAGTAACCATAAAAGCTAGCTTAATTGGAGTCAGCAACCATAAAAGCTGGCTCAATGGTCAGTAAGTTAACATAAAAGCTAGCTCAATGGTACGTCAGTAACCATAAAAAGCTTACTCAATGGTGAGTCAGTAACCATAAAAGCTATCTCAACTGGAATCAGTAACCATAAAAGCTAGCTCAGTGGTGAGTCAGTAACCATAAAAGCTTACTCAATGGTGAGTCAGTAACTGTAAAAGGTTACTCAGTGGTGAGTCAGTAACCATAAAAGCTTACTCAATAGTGAGTCAGTAACTATAAAAGGTTACTCAGTGGTGAGTCAGTAACCATAAAAGCTTACTCAATATTGAGTCAGTAACCATAAAAGGTTACTCAGTGGTGAGTCAGTAATCATAAACGTTACTTAATGGTGAGTCAGTAACCACAGCAGCTGGCTCGATGGCGAGTCAGTAACCGTAAAAGTTAGCTCAATGGTGAGTCAGTAACCACAACAACTTACACAATGGTGAGTCAGTAACCATAAAAGCTAGCTTAACTGGAGTCAGCAACCATAAAAGCCGGCTCAATGGTCAGTAAATTAACATAAAAGCTAGCTCAATGGTACATCAGTAACCATAAAAAGCTTACACAATGGTGAGTCAGTAACCGTAAAAGCTATCTCAACTGGAATCAGTAACTATAAAAGCTAGCGCATTGGTGAGATAGTAACCATAAAAGCTAGCACATTGGAGAATCAGTAACCATAACAGCTAGCTCAATGGTGAGTCAGTAACCATAAAAGCTTATTCAATGGTGAGTCAGTAACCATAAAATATTAATCAGTGGTGAGTCAGTAACCATAAATGTTACTCAATGGTGAGTCAGTAACCACAACAGCTGGCTCAATGGCGAGTCAGTAACCATACAAGTTACCTCAATGGTTAGTCAGTAACCACAAAAGCTTACTCAATGGTGAGTCAGTAACCATAAAAGCTAGCTTAACTGGAGTCAGCAACCATAAAAGCTGGCTCAATGGTCAGTAAGTTAACATAAAAGCTAGCTCAATGGTACGTCAGTAACCATAAAAAGCTTACTCAATGGTGAGTCAGTAACCATAAAAGCTATCTCAACTGGAATCAGTAACCATAAAAGCTAGCTCATTGGTGAGACAGTAACCATAAAAGCTAGCGCATTGGAGAATCAGTAACCATAAAAGCTAGCTCAATGGTGAGTCAGTAACCATAAAAGCTTACTCAATGGCGAGTCAGTAACCATAAAAGCTTACTCAATGGTGAGTCAGTAACCGTAACAGCTGGCTCGATGGTGAGTAAGTAACCACAAAAGTTAGCTCAAAGGTGAGTCAGTAACCATAAAAGCTTACTCAGTGATGAGTCAGTAACCATAAAAGCTATCAACTGGAGTCAGTAACCATAAAAGCTGGATCAATGGTGAGTCAGTTAACATAAAAGCTAGCTCAATGGTGATTCAGTAACCATAAAAGTTTACTCAATGGTGAGTTAGTAACCATAAAAGCTATCTCAACTGGAGTCAGTAACCATAAAAGCTGGCACAATGGTGAGTCAGTTAACATAAAAGCTAGCTCAATGGTGATTCAGTAACCATAAAAGTTTACTCAATGGTGAGTTAGTAACCATAAAAGCTTACTCAATGGATAGTCAGTAACCATAAAAGCTTACTGAATGGTGAGTCAGTAACCATAAAAGCTTACTCAATGGTGAGTCAGTAACCATAATAGCTTAGAAGTGGAGAACAACTCTTTCTTACCTACTTTAAACATTTAATTATTTTTGGATGCATTTATTGGCCTTAACATTTATCATTTCCTAAATATCTGGGTGGAAAACATGCGCCAGAAGCATTCATCTGCTTGATGCCAATATTGTGTACTGCATGCCAGCAAATAATTTGGCACGGTCACCTTGCAAGTTATTTTCAGTCTTAAATCATTGCATAACATACATAGCCATTCAACTATTTCATGTTATGAATAATAACAATATTAATGTTTGTTTTGCTTATTTAACCTTTTAAATAATATATATATCAACAGAAGAAATGTTATTTCGATGATAAAATACTTTTCAGGATAGTAAATTCTTTCTTTTAACATTTTTTGAATTTGAATACATTCATATAATTATTATCTACATTTGTCCAAACTGTCTCTACTTACTTGTGTTGAAGGTCAGCACATATGCTACAGCACACGGTGTTGTGGTTGGGGCAGTACATGCTCACAAACTCTGTCTGATGGACATCACATCTCACTGTCGAGTATGAAGCCGGAAACTGTTGTTTGGGAGTCTTCATCTCAGCCGTTTCTGTTATCTGGTGATTCGGCAAAAACTTATCATGATGTGTTCGACAAGTAGTGCATAAAACTTGACAACATTCCTTGCAGTACTGGTCAGCCTTCACACTCCTCCCCTCCTTGGAACAAAGGTTACATGAACACACATAAAACGGCTCTGAACCTTCCTCGATAGATTCAATATTTATGCCTGTCCCTGTCTCCATTTGTGTGTATTTTACCAATCTGTTCAAAAGAAAATACCAATTTTCTTATCTCATTAAGGTCACATTACATTGCACAAGTCTGATTTATTCACTAACACAGATTTAGGTATAGTAGATATTAGAATGCATTTCAATAAGAACAAAAATAACACTTCTCGTATCTTATTTCATAGGTTTTACCTTTACCGTCTGCATTTATTGATTATATATATTGATATGAAAGCAGTTGAATACAACCTAATATATATTAATGTTCAGTGACACTAGCCAGGGGCAGATCTAGGATTTTTAGTGGATGTTAAGAGGGGTTACACTCTAATTTTAAAAAGGTTCTGACAAAATAAATCGCAGCAGAATGAATGTTCGAAGTATGTTTTTAATGATTCTCAGGGTCTTTTTATGCCCCCATAGTAATTGCACTGTCTGTCCTTTCGTCGGTACAACCGTGTCCGCTTCATAACTCTGACAATAATGGACGGATTTTCAAATAACTTCGCACAATTGCTCACCACAACAAGACGACGTGTCGCGCACAAAAACCAGGTCCGTGGCTCCAAAGTCAAGGTCACACTTAGAGGTCAAAGGTCAAAATCCGTTCGTCTGTACACTCGTGTCCGCTTCATAACTCTGACAATAATGGATGGATTTTCAAATAACTCCGTACAATTGCTCACCACAACAAGACGATGTGTAGCGCACAAAATCCAGGTCCGTGGCTCCAAGGTCAAGGTCACACTTAGAGATCAAAGGTCAAAATCCGTTCGTCTTTTCAATCGTGTCCGCTTCATAACTCTGACAATAATCAACAGATTTTCAAATAACTTCGCATAATTGTTTACCACAAGACGTCGTGTCACGCACAATATTTTTTTTTTTTTTTTAATTTTTAAAAAAAAATTTATTGATTTTTTTAAAATTTTATTTAATTATATTTTTTCTCAAAAAAATGTTTTAATTTATTTTTAATTGATTAATATTTATTTTTCTTTGAATATTTTTTTTTTTTTTTTTTTTATATTTTTTTTTTGAATAATTTTTATTATTTTTTCTAAATATTTTTTTTTTTTTTTTTTGAATAATTTTTAAATATATCTGTTGGTTTCATATTGCTCCAAAGTCAAGGTCACACTTACAGGTCACTTTGGGGGCATTTGTCACTTACTGTGACATTTCTTGTTAATTTTCAAGAGAGCTTGAACTATAGTTCACTGATATTAAGGGTGAGGTGATGGCTTCCTTGTCAAATCGTACTTAAGTCAAATCATACTGAGGTCAAATTGTACTGTTTTGGTCAATTCACTCTCACTTTTCGGTCAAATCGTACTCATGGCAGGTCAAATCACTCTCATGCTATTTATGAGTATGATTTGACCAAAATAATGAGTACGATTTGACCAAAATAATGTGTATGATTTGACTTTTATCAAAAATGCACAAGTTTATATATATGATGCAGAACTTAGAAACAAATTATATTAACAAAATACTCCATTGATGATTAATTAGTCAATATTTAGTGCAAAATGTAAGTTGGTTTATATATCTGGTATAGTTTAGTCTGTATTGTATTTATCCCTATGCCTAATGAAATTTGGAAAATTGTCAATTGAATGTTTAATAAAGTTGGAGTTGCTTTGCTTGTATTTTATTTATAATAATTAATTGATGGATGCTATCGGCACATTAAAGAAATATTGCCTGATAGAAAGAAAAATACCGACATATCAAAAGACTAATTCCACTTGCATGTAATCTCCGTATACAAAATCATTTTGTGTTGTCTTTTTTACCCCCAATTAAGACGCATGCATCAATCAGGGAATGGTAACAGTGTGTGTCAAAACCTGTTACAGGATTTTACAAACTAGAAATTCTTATCTGTATAAATAATGTTACATTGTTTTAATCAGATGACTTATATGTACTGTGTTTTATTTATTGTTGCTCGTCGTCGGATGGGGACGTAAACCGGGTGGTCCCGTGTATCGATCTATCTTCCGAGCACGTTAAAGAACCATAGGAATCTATTCGATAATAAGAGTAGGGCAGGTTCCCGGATTCCTATGTATCCTTCCCCTCTCTCTGGGGCGGCTCTAAATAACCTATACTGTGTTGATGAGCCGTTAAACAACATTCAATTCAATTCAATTATTTATTGTTAGACAGTAACTGTTAATCAGTTCATAACAGGTCTGACCTGATGTGAACGGATCTTTTAGTATTTCTTTATTTGCGCTTATTAGGTGGATACCCCATGGGTGCTTATTTACAAATTTCACAGTTTACCCACAGACATATTAATAAAGGTCTGTGGTTTACCCAAACTCATTTTAAACTTTTGAGTATTATATATGTGATACTCATAAGGTTGATTAACAATAGTTGTCCAATTCTCATCACATTAAATGTATTATTAGAAAAACTCCTGTGGCCAAAATGATAAGTATGCTTTGATATGAATTATTAAATGTTATAATGTGCAATAATATCGTCTCCTATAATTCTTTTAGAATGGTGTTTACAATTCATGTTTTATGTATGAAATAATGTATATTTATTTGCATTTGTTTATTTAGTTCACACGTGCCAATACTCGCCTAGCTGATTTATTTAACACTCACATGTAGACTGCTGATTGCAAATACGTGCATTCTTTATGCTCGGCAGATTAAGATCACTGAAAATAATGTTTAACGTAAGATATTGCTTTAATATTATCATCATCGTTTCCAATATATATTAAAAATATGTAAAGTAACTTGTAATTAAATATTATGCTGAAAATTCCCTAACAATTACGTGTTCAATTATCTGCAGATATAACATAGTTTAACACTTAACTACAATTGTAATTAGAATTTGTTTACTTAGATAACAGCTAATTGATCTGTTAATCGCAACAATCTAAGTTTGTATTTGTGGTGAAATCTTCCTGGTCAAATTGTACTTAAGTCAAATTGTACTCAGGTCAAATCGCACTCATTTTTGAAAAAAACAACTGTCTTTTTATTTAAAATACATTAAAACCAGGGACGTACCTGGGCATACGCACGTACGCACATGCGTACAGGCTATTAAAGAAGCAAAAAAATAAAAAAGGCTAACAATGCGAAAAATGCAATAAAAACTGAAGGTATAGGGTAGTTAGGCACATTTGTGAATCCAAAACTCGATGGTGCGCATACCTAAATTAGCCCCAGGAACGCCCCTGAAAACATACTTGAAACATCTTTTTAATAATAGATAAAAAATAATCAATAATCAACTGAAATTAGATTATTTATAATGAAATAAATTATTGAGTACGATTTGACTTATTTCAAAATATCAATGAGTACGATTTGACCAAAATGAGCGTGATTTGACTAAAGTATGATTTGACCTAAGTATGATTTGACCTAAGTACGATTTGACTGGATACCAGGTGATGGGCGTATACCATTTCTGAGGGCTGAAATAGATATCAGATTGTTCAGAGTTTCACAGCTGGGTCATCTCTGCCCACTACCACCCTACACCTTTTGGATCCATCCCAGCTAACAGATAATCGTCTTGTACTTCCTTCTTACAGATAATCGTCTAGTACTTCCTTCTTCAGGTAGAGCAAGGCAGTTAAAAAAGTTGTGTATTAGTATTTCTGTAGGTAATATTGATTCAACTTTTACAGAGAGATAACCACAACTTTTCAAGTGGTTTCAGTCCTAGATCGTGCAGGGGTTAGCTACCTTAAGATAGGGTGATAAGATATATAACCTAAGGTACAGCATGTTACACAGTAGTGCAGGGGTTATCTACCTTGAGATAGGCCGGGAAAAGCTTATATTAGCAGGATTTTATAACGGATATGTCGACAATAAAATATGTTTAACAACAACTTTTACGGATAAAAATGATAAGTTCAAAATTACCTATAAGATGCTTTAATTTTACAATATGCAAACTTTTTAAGCCGAAATTAAGATTTTATTTCATACCCCAGCCAACCCCGTTTTCGCTTCTTGGAGAAGGGATTGGATGGGGGTATGAAAGTTAATACTTGAACCACGTAATGCCTCTGTTTGATTAAAAAACTGAAGAATAAGTAGCATAATATACCAGCCTTGCTGCTTATTTGAGAAATTGAACATATTTTACACTGATGAGTGGCTGATAGACTAGAGTAATGTATTAAAGCCGGTTATCATTTATATTTGAAGTTGTATGGAACTTAATGCTTCGCTTGTATCAAATTCCAAAATATAAACGATAGTCCATACATGTACCATAATTTATTATCTACTTTACAGTGAAATAGTGGATTTTATGACTAAAATTAAACCTTATATTTTCATTGTTTATATTTCACGTGAAATACCGAAAATGACGTAATGCCGCTGTTGACGTTATTGACGTCATTGTTTTGGCGCATTGTGTTTTTTTCTGCATAAGTTTCAAGCATCTGAGTATATAATAAATACAATATCTTGAAGTGAGAAAACTCGAATATTTTCACTCATGCTAAAGCACTCGTGAAAATACGTTTTCTCACATCTCGATGAAAATAAATCCTATATTCACTCCAAATAAAATAGTGTTACTTATTACGATATATTTTTCTATTTCAGTATAACCCACTTCCGAAGATGAAAATTCCACCTTCAACACCAAAATTTGCATATGGGAAAGTCCAAATGAAGTTTGTACGTATTTTGATATCCCCTGCCATCGAGGTTGTCTGTTCACCCATCTGTCCAAAATATTGTGTTTTTTTTCCCTCCTTCAATTTTAGCTCACCTAAGGGTGAGTTATTGTAATCGTCCATCATTCATGCATGCGTCCGTGTGTCCGTCCACAATTGCTTCAAACGACTTCCTCTGAACCGCTTTGCCAATTTTGACGAAAACTTCACAGGAACGATCCTTGGGATCAAGATTGTTCAAATTATTGAAATCTGTGCAGAAGTCTGGTTGCCATGGCAACTGTAAGGAAAAAACTGGAAAACTTTAAAAATCTTCTCTAAAACTACTGATAATATATAATATATATCATAGTTCTCAAAATGGACATATCTTCTTTGTTTATCATCCGATTTTGATAACTCTTTCCATATTTTCCATATTTACCAGAACTCTCAATAATAAAGCTTGTTTAAATGTGTTTCTATATGTCCTTTAAGCAGTAGATTTAGAGAACGTATAATACTTGATTTAAACATTTGGTTGTACATTTATATTGAATATGATAATTCAAATATTGCTTGTCATACATATTGAATGTCATATTTTATAGGTGGAGACAATATATACATATGTGAAAGGCAACCCTGCAATTATAAATCATTATCCAGTCAACATGGAGTCACTAGGTCACGTGAGTATACACGCTTTTTAAAAGCTCAAAATGTCTGAAATAAGAACTGTCGCCTTAAATAAGAGCTAACGCCATAGGCTGTGGATTATTAAATTTCTGAAATGGTTCTAGTCATTTATATGACGTCCCAACATACTGTGAAACTTACATGGACATTGTAATTCAACTGGAGGCAAACCAGGTAGAATCAGAACTGTACACCTCCTGCCTCCCGCAAATCGATTCTTATGGAGGTTGACAATACTGGTTCTACCCAGGAAAAGTGGGTGGACTGACTCCATCACAAAAAAAAATCGACCGTCATATATAACCTTATTTGTGTTGAATACGACACCATACAAAAAAAAAAGTAATTCAACAGAGCTGACATATTTTGACAACTGTGGTCAGAAATACTCAGTATACCCTAGACTCAGGTGAGCGCTTTCGCTCCCATTTGAACCTTGTTTGAAAGTACATAATCAGTATTGTCTCCATTACTGTCTGATGTAGTACATACTTGTCCCATACAACCTAATAATTGTAAGTACATACTTGTCCCATACAACCTAATAATTGTAAGTACATACTTGTCCCATACAACTAATTACTGTAAGTACATACTTGTTCCATACAACCTAATAATTGTAAGTACATACTTGTCCCATACATCCTAATAACTGTAAGTACATAATTGTCTCATACATCCTAATAACTGTAAGTACATACTTGTCTCATACAACCTAATAACTATAAGTACATACTTGTCTCATACAACCTAATAACTGTAAGTACATACTTGTCTCATACATCCTAATAACTGTAAGTACATACTTGTCTCATACAACCTAATAACTGTAAGTACATACTTGTCCCATACAGTCTAATAACTGTAAGTACATGTACATACTTGTCCCATACAACCTAATAACTGTAAGTACATACTTGGCTCATACATCCTAATAACTGTAAGTACATACTTGTCTCATACAACCTAATAACTGTAAGTACATACTTGTCCCATACAACCTAATAACTGTAAGTACATACTTGTCTCATACATCCTAATAACTATAAGTACATACTTGTCTCATACAACCTAATAACTGTAAGTACATACTTGTCCCATACAGTCTAATAACTGTAAGTACATGTACATACTTGTCCCATACAACCTAATAACTAAGTACATACTTGTCTCATACATCCTAATAACTGTAAGTACATACTTGTCTCATACAACCTAATAACTAAGTACATACTTGTCCCATACAACCTAATAACTAAGTACATACTTGTCTCATACATCCTAATAACTATAAGTACATACTTGTCTCATACAACCTAATAACTGTAAGTACATACTTGTCCCATACAGTCTAATAACTGTAAGTACATGTACATACTTGTCCCATACAACCTAATAACTAAGTACATACTTGTCTCATACAGTCTAATAACTGTAAGTACATACTTGTCTCATACATCCTAATAACTGTAAGTACATACTTGTCTCATACAACCTAATAACTATAAGTACATACTTGTCTCATACAACCTAATAACTGTAAGTACATACTTGTCCCATACAGTCTAATAACTGTAAGTACATGTACATACTTGTCCCATACAACCTAATAACTGTAAGTACATACTTGTCTCATACAACCTAATAACTGTAAGTACATACTTGTCTCATACAACCTAATAACTGTAAGTACATACTTGTCCAATACAACCTAATAACTGTAAGTACATACTTGTCTCATACAACCTAATAACTATAAGTACATACTTGTCTCATACAACCTAATAACTGTAAGTACATACTTGTCTCATACAGTCTAATAACTGTAAGTACATACTTGTCTCATACATCCTAATAACTGTAAGTACATACTTGTCTCATACAACCTAATAACTATAAGTACATACTTGTCTCATACAACCTAATAACTGTAAGTACATACTTGTCTCATACAGTCTAATAACTGTAAGTACATACTTGTCTCATACATCCTAATAACTGTAAGTACATACTTGTCTCATACAACCTAATAACTATAAGTACATACTTGTCTCATACAACCTAATAACTGTAAGTACATACTTGTCCCATACAGTCTAATAACTGTAAGTACATGTACATACTTGTCCCATACAACCTAATAACTGTAAGTACATACTTGTCTCATACATCCTAATAACTGTAAGTACATACTTGTCTCATACAACCTAATAACTGTAAGTACATACTTGTCCAATACAACCTAATAACTGCAAGTACATACTTGTCCCATACAACCTAATAACTGTAGATGTTATAATTTGTGCAGTGAAGCATGTAAAAACATAAAAGTTAAGCTATCACAGTGATGTATTAAATATGATTTATTTTTTATTTGTATATCTATGTTATGTGTTATTATGTAAGGTTTCTGTGATGACAAAAAAAGAAAACCATATGAAGAAAAAAAAGAAAAATCTTGACTCATTTTCTCTTTCTTTGTTTCATAATTTGACGTTAAATGGTTTTGTTTGTATAGTGTTTTACGTCATTTTCATCACATGTCCAGTTATATATGACGGTCGATTTTTTTGTGGTGTAGACCACCCACTTTTCCTCACATCGCACACCTCCCGTCATCCGTTAAATAGAAAACCTCTATAACTGCTCTTCCATTGTTCCAGTACTATGGTTTTGTACTGTATCAGCACAAGTTGACGAGAGACGTGGACAATGAAGTTCTCAATATGAGCGGGGTGAGGGACAGAGGATATATAAGTGTCGGCAGTTTAGATCTACAGGTTTGTAAATTCACATCAATACTTGGTTGTAGCTGCTTTAAAGACCCTAACACGCCAAATAACGGCAAAATTACACTACAAAATTGTTCATACAAACCCTATCCAGTTGTTTAGGTCATAAAGTAATGTACATGTACCGATTAAAAGCATAGGTTTATTTACGGGTTCTTAAAATACCTGTGGTTGAATATGCGTAAAATGAATTATGATTGGATTGATTGAATTGGATTTTATAGTCGCACCAACAGCTAAGGTCATATGGCGACTTTCCAGCTTTCACTGGTGGAGGAAGACCCCAGGTGCACCTCCGGGCAATTTTCGTGCACGGGCAGGCACCTGGGTAGAACCACCGACGTTCCGCAAGCCAGCTGGATAGCCTCCTCACATAAAGATTCCAAGATGAATTATGAGTTGGTAACTCTTAATTCGATGCTCCAGTTTTGGGGCTTGGCTTGGCTGGTTAAATCCGTTTATACTACCGGTATGTCTTTGAGTTTGGATTCTCAAAAGATGTTATATATATACCTCGTCGTCACAAGGTTTAGAAACGGTGTACATCTGTTGTAAAATGTGCCTGTTGATGGTGGGATAGGGGTATTTAACATGGTGGTTAACCGGCTCCACTGAGTTTCTTCAGCTTGTTCTTTGGCAAGACACTTTCTGTCTCGTCTGTTGGATGGGGATGTACATTAATGAAAGCCTGGATAAGTTTGAAAAACCACCTTTATCAGACAAACACGATAGTTAAGGTCCTTGATAATAATTCAGTTATAAAACTTCTTTATTTTGCCATGTTTGCAATTCTAACACCATCATTTTGCATCTGATCTTCATCAAATTTAGCCAGATAAACGCACACTAAACTAATAATATATTTCCAGTAAGCGATGGGAAAGCTTATATTAGCAGGATTTTATAATGAATATTTCGACAATAAAGCATGTTTAAAAACATTTTTTACTGAAAAAACCTGTTTACAATATGCAAACTTTTTAAGCGGAAATTAAGGTTTTATTTCATACTCCAGTCAATCCCAATTTTCACTTCTTTGAGAAGGGGTTGGATGGGGTATGACAATTAATACTCGGACCACGTAATGAACTTACAGTGTCAGTTGTTGGTTACCGTGTGAGAGACCATGGCTTTGTTTTCCCCTGGAACCGATATTAAAACACATAAATCAAGAAATGTTTTACTTAGTTTTGTTTGCAGTCAATACAATGGAAAGTCCAGTATGCATAAACAATATTTTAGAAAAAGTAACGCAATCTGTTGCAGGTTGCAGTCGGTGTTGTAGAACGGGACCAACCATCTGTAAACCTGACCATCAGTGGAAGGCAGGGTGACATCCTCAGCATTCTTGTGGAAAATCAAGGACGAATCGGTTATGGTTCCCAGATGAATGATAATCATAAGGTAAGCAAATTCTATAAGCAATTTTGCTTCCTTATGAATCCATAAATATGCTTTGTACAATGAGACTGGTATATATAATGTTGTACAATGAGACTGGTATATATAATGTTGTACAATGAGACTGGTATATATAATGTTGTACAATGAGACTGGTATATATAATGTTGTACAATGAGACTGGTATATATAATGTGTACAATGAGACTGGTATATATAATGTTGTACAATGAGACTGGTATAATATATAATGTTGTACAATGAGACTGGTATACGGGTAATATATAATGTTGTAAACTTTTGAAAAATAAGCAAAAGTGAGATAAACCCTGGGCCTGTGCAGTATTCTGTTTCTACACGCAGACAACGATATTCACCAAATTGTGCTGTTATTTTATTAGACCAATGTTCTTATAGATAAAAACTGTCCAAAAAAACAAAGGAATACCAAAATCAATGCTTTCAAAAAAAACCAGAGGGCTGAAATATTTGTTAGTATTTAGAGATCATTTCTTACTTAATAATTGACAGAAACTTAACATATTTAAGATTTTCAAATTGTAACATTCAAATTATTTTTGAGTCAAGTGCACAAAATCATTCGTTCCCTGCACTGTATACACTAAAGTTACATTTTATTTCATATATCTTTTAAATGTTATGTTCAATTTTGACAAAAAAATCGTAGGAAAACTCATCAATATATATTTAACAGATTCACAATTAACATAGAAAATTACATTCAGTTAACACTTTAAAGAACGTAAATATGATGGGAAATAAATGTTATTAGCATTTAAAATCCAGGTACTTATAAGAGTCGCCTAGTGTAGTATGTTAGACAGATTATAAGAATTTTTCATGGGTATCAGGTGAAGATAGGGAATTCCAACCCGAGGTATAAATGTTTTTATCGGAACCGAGGCTCTGCCGAGGTTCTGATTAAAACACTTATACCGAGGTTTGGAATTCCCTATCTGAACCGAATACCCATGATAGATTCTTTTTCTTGCATATCATAGACATGTTGTGCGTTGACACCGCCAGCTACTAAAGTTTTATATGTTTTCCTGCATACCGGATGTTGGCGCACGTGAATTTTATCTCGACCCTAGGGTGAGATGGAAATATCTAGCTCCGGTAAAATGACGGATATCCTTATCCGGTATGCAAGAAAAATGCCTATAGCTTATAAATGCAGTTTATTTGTTTCAAATTATAACACAAATCTACAAATGGCATCAATTAACAGTTACTATTTTCCATAATTTAGGGGTTGATTTCCAATGTTACATTGAATGGAGACATCCTGATGGATTGGATACATTTCCCAATAAAACTGGATGGCGACAAGGACATGTATAAACTCGAGCAGAATAAATCTACGTTGATATCATCCTCATCACATCTGGATGTACCAGCTCTATACCAGGGCAGACTGACTGTATCCGGGGAGCCTATGGACACATATCTGGATATGAGTCTATGGACCAAGGTATAGCATGTAAACAATTGTAACATTTTTTTTTCTCCTTGAAAAATACTACTAGGCAACCAGCTATGTTATTGCTTTTGACCTTTGTCTAAAAAAAATAACCCATATCATATACGAACAAATGGGCCTACAAAAGTTTGTTATTGTTGTACATTTTCACTGATACACTTTCATTCACACAAAGCATCCATTTCAGGGAGCATTCACTGGATTTTATTAGCGATATTTTTGTTGGTAATAGCCTATATCTTCATTTGTTTTGGTATTAAATTAACTTCCTCATATCGATATGTATTAGAACATTAACTATAAGCATATAAATAACTGTATACCTATATTACACAAATATTGACTTGCAGGTGAAAAAACAACAGGTCTTCCTTCTTGAAAGGATTAAATTATAATTAAACCCAGCACTTAAATTATTTATTTGCTACATTTTAATATTTATTTGAAGTAAATAAAAACTGAAAAGGTGATCCGTGGAAGCGACAAACACAAACAAGAGAGAAAAGTGTTGTGTTAAACTAGAAGTCATGATTTTTATTGTACTTTCAACCAAATTACATTGTGTTTAACATGTTCTTACATATTCTGGTTGAAGCATTTTTTTCTGTCATGAAGTGAAAAAGTGTTTATTTTAGCTTTGGAATACCTAATGACAATTAGCAATGATAGAACAATAATATTAACTCTATACTGACGAGAAGTGCAAAATTCAACACTAAAAGTTACCATCACAAAATCGAGGTGGCAATTTTTTTTTTTTCAAAACTCGCTTTCCCGTTGTTCTCTGCTCATGCTTGTGTGCACTTTATAAAAGCATTTGCAAAATGGTGAGAGCCTTTGCTTGTTTTTAGCTCTAGCTATTATTTATTCATGCCTTACGTGCATTGCAGGTAAACATTTGTAACTCGTTATTATCATTTTATTGCATTGATATGTTAGATGACACTTTATAAAAACATTTGCAATGGCGAGAGCCTTAGCTTGTTTTTTAGCTCTGGTTATTATTTATTCGCGCCTTATGTGGATTGCAGTCCAGAATGCCCGTGCATTATCTCGGAAGGAGAACTCGGGTTAACTGCGAGTAAGCAGCCGTGACATAAATATATAAGATAATGTATTTGTGAAGTAATTTGTCTTGGCATTTTTCTTCTGTTTGAGGGGACTTATAGGCCCATAGGTCGAATATTATTTTATGTTTACTTATCTAGACAATTCAATATATCATAAGACTTTTAAAAACAGTGTTATGAAGTTTCATTTGTATTTCAATTATAGCTATTATATCCTGGCTTCGTAGTCATCTTAAGCCAAGGTTGCATTGGAGCACTTTTTTCATTTTCCAAATTTAACTACGTGTATAGTAGGCATGTTTTCAATTCCTGCAAAATTGTTAATTTGTGAGCTCTTGCCAATTCATTTATGCTGTCTTCTTTAATCAAGCCACGTGTGGTTCCAGGGGCCCCCGTTTGGTTCTGGGGCAAAGAATAGGGCCACTGCAGATCCCGTTGGAGGGGTAGGCAGAGGGGTAGAACCGCCCTAAATTCATGTTCATTTTATCATTTTTTGTTCATGCTCATTGAAGGTCTTCATCATGACCCCTGCATTGTTTTAGGTGCCATCTTGCTCACATCACTAGAGCAGTGGCAGAAAACAATAAACATGGCTCCAGCGTAAATGGAGTGTCTACAATAAAATTTGCAGCAACTCTGCAGTTCTGCAGATGAGAAGGTTCTAGGCCCATATATTATCTCGATGTACATGGAGGATGAGTCTGGCATGTTCATTCCTGTTAGGCGCCATATAACCTTTTGTGATGGTGCATCTTAAAACCCCAATTTTAATTCAATTCAATTATCATCCATCAATACACGTGTTTCATAACAATTTATTTAGGTAATTCTCTCAATATCTCACCTTTTCCAGGGTCAGCTGTTCATTAATGGACAAAACTTGGGTCGATACTGGCCCCATGTTGGGCCCCAGGTACGCCTTTACATACCAAAGTATGCGCTGCAGAAGGGAGTCAACAATATCGTTCTTTTTGAGCTGGAGAGATCGCCGTGCGTCAACGAGAGCAAATGCTATGTGGAGTTTAAAGACCAGCCCCTCATCAATGCGACAGTGTTTTCCCACAGCAACCGTACCCATACGAGTAACATCACCAATACAGACGGTCACTCCATTGTGTCAGCAATATTTTACTATGTAACAAAATTGAATATTTTCCAGAGCTTGTGGGGTTCTTTTTTTAGGATAGAGAGGAATTTATTCGGCATGGGGAAAGAACATTAGTGAGTTAGTTACCTCCCTTAGAATGCTTTTTAAAAAGATTAGTCTTTTCTTTTTGTTTGGAAACCTTTACCTCATCCTTGGTACCATTAGGGACAATAAGCTTATTCGACTGGCCTCTTTCCATTAAGCATCTTGCTGTTCTGTTTATTGATTTTTTCCCTCTTTTGTATCGTCCAATCAGACTTAAGTAAACAATTCAGTCGTCCAATCAGACTTAAGTAAACAATTCATTCGCAACATCTCACTCACTTCTTTTGAATTGATATGACAGTCGTTTTCCTGTGCTTAACGGAGATGATGTCTGAAGTAAATGCTTAACACAAACAGTAAATTGTGCCAGTTGAATACAAAAAAATGGGCAGCGAAAAAATAAAATACATTTAACGAAAAAGGCCAGTCTAATCTGCGTATTGAGTTTTTTAATATTTTAATGGACCATTTTGTATTTTTGATATGGTTTTACCAATTGTTTTATTTGTAAATAATAGAATGTGTGTAGCTAAAATTTGAGTCAACTCTTAGGTGGTTATGTATTGTGATTTAGCAACAATATCAGAGCAGCCCAGTTGAAAGGATCAATGTAGAACGACAATTTTTTACAAGAGAATTAAATGCCCTGCATTACATATATAGTAGATGGTTCTGCAAATACATGTATTAAAACTCACTAAACATGAAATTAGTGTTTAACACCCTTTTTAACAGTATTTTATTCATATCACAATGGTGTCTACTTGAAGCATTGAGCTCGGCTGCAACACTGAAATACCGTGCCGTAGGCAAATGACATGATATCCCACAGTCAGTCTGACTCAGTCATGGTCTTCATCATGACCCCTGCATTGTTTCAGGTGCCATCTCGCTCACCTCACTAAGAGCAGTGGCAGAAAAACAGTAAACGTGGCTCCAGCGTAAATGGAGTGTCTACAATAGAATTTGCAGCAACTCTGCAGTTCAGGGTGAGAAGGTCCTAGGCCCATTCTCCGTATTTTATCTCGATGTACATGGAAGATGAGCCTGGCATGTTCATAACTGTTAGGCGCCATATAACCTTTCATGTGTTGGTGCATCTGAAAACCCCAATTCAATTCAATGTTTTATCAGTTTTTGTATTACTTCTAGAATGACCTGGTATGTCAAAACGAACAGAAGGTGTCAAAAGTTTAAAGCCCTGATTGCATTTAAATAATTTTAAAAAGTCGCTGGTATAGTCATAGACCTAATAACAAATAGATGGGGAACTGTGAATTGTATCTTAATTCCAGGCGGCACAGTGCGGAAGTTTCACAAAATACTGCCCGATTTGAAACACACATATGAAGAGTTTCATTTATGTCAAAACCCATCACAAATTGATTTCTCTTTCTAATTATGGTATTTTCCTTACTTAAACATTTTAAGCAAAAAAAGAAGTTAGAAGGAAAGTTTCACTATGCCACAAAGAAGTTAGAAGAAAAGTCACTATGCCAATTGCTTGGTTTTTAAGGTAATAGCCAAAAATTACGATATTTTCTAACTTAAACACCTTTTTATACAATTTCTTATTTTGAAAATAAAAATAAACTAGTATAATCCCATTTTGCGATTTGTTATGAATCTTTTGAATGTATTCTCATCAAAATCAATGAATTTTTTAGAGTGGAAATAATGAGGTACCAAGTGATACAGACATTGGTTCAGATAGGAAGTTTCCAATCTGTTTTTTAGCTCAACTGATCAGAGATCAGCGGAGCTTATGCCGTGGTGCGGCGTCCGTCTGTCCGTCTGTCCGTAAACTTTTATTTGTAGCGACTTCACAGCTGAAACTACTGGATGGATATTCATGAAACTTTACAGAAATGTTGCCCATAAAGTCTAGTTGATCCTAGCAAAAATTCATGTTGATGTGAAATCCAAGATGGCCGCCAAAGCTAAAAATAGAGTTTTAAAATACAAGTTTGTAGCGACTTCTTCTTGAAAACTATAAGTGATATTGATATGGGACTTTTTCTAAAATGATCAGCATGACATGATGTTGATCCTAGTCAAAAATCGTTTTGATTCAACGTTAAACATGGCTGCCAGCGGCCATCTTTGTTTACATAGAGTTATATAGTAAAAACTTGTAGCGACTTCTTCTCTGAAACTACTTGGCGGATTGTCATGAAACTTCACAGGAATGTTGCTCTTGATGTCTAATTGATCCTAGAAAAATTTCAGGTCGGCCGGAAATTCAAGATGGCCGTCACAGCTAAAAATAGATTTTTAAAATATAAGTTTGTAGCGACTACTTCTTGAAAACTATAAGTGATATTGATATGGGACTTTTTCTAAAATGATCAGCATTACATGATGTTGATCCTAGTCAAAATCGTTTTGATTCAACATTAAACATGGCTGCCAGCGGCCATCTTTTGTTTACATAGAGTTATATAGTAAAAACTTGTAGCGACTACTCTCTGAAACTACTTGGCGGATTGTCATGAAACTTTACAGGAATGTTGCTCTTGATGTCTAATTGATCCTATCAAAATTTCAGGTCGCCGGAAATTCAAGATGGCCGTCACAGCTAAAAATAGATTTTTAAAAAATAAGTTTGTAGCGACTACTTCTTGAAACTATAAGTGATATTGATATGGGACTTTTTCTAAAATGATCAGCATGACATGATGTAGATCCTTGTGGAAAAATATTTGATTCGACGTTAAACATGGCTGCCAGTGGCCATCTTTGGTTACATAGAGTTATATAGTAAAAACTTGTAGCGACTTCTCTGAACTACTTGACGGATGTTCATGAAACTTCACAGGAATGTTGCTCTTGATGTCTAGTTGATCCTAAGAAAATTTCAGGTCGGCCGGAAATTCAAGATGGCCGCCACAGCTAAAAATAGATTTAAAATAAAAAGTTTGTAGCGACTACTTCTTCAAAACAATAAGAGATATTGATATGGACTTTTCTAAAATGATCAGTATGACATGATGTTGGTCCTTGTCGAAAATCGTTTTGATTTGACCTTAACATGGCTGCTTTGTTTACATACAGTTATATAATGAAAACTTGTAGCGACTACTTCTTTGAAACTACTTGACGGATTTTCATGAAACTTCACAGGAATGTTGCTCTTAATGTCTTATTGATCTTAGCAAATTTCAGGTCGGCGAAATTCAAGATGGCACCACGGTTAAAAATAGATTTTCAAAAACAAGTCTGTAGCGACTACTTCCTTGTAGCGACTACTTCCTGAAATCAAAATCAATCAGTAGAGCTTCAAGGTCATTGACCTCTTGTTTATTTATAGGTCTGTGGTATATCCATGTACACACTAGACTTATACTCCCTGGAATTGTCATGTGTGCAATATTTGTTGTTTATTTTTGTATTAAAGTTACATTTATATTTACACATATTTTGATATTTTTAATGTATTTGTTCTGCCATACATGTATGAATTTGTGCCATTCCAAGGTTCAGATAGTTTTTAAAGTAATCTGGATTTTGTATTTTTTTAACTGAGGTGCGAGTAATCCAATATTTACAAATAATAATAACAGTATAACACATATAAAAAATAGGTAGATAATATATATGGGAAATTACAATTGGAATCAATTTCAAATCGTATTGTAAGACTTGGGGGCATTATTGTTTACATTTTGGTACCATTATACAATGTGATTCCGTTACTATTTATTCTAAATGTATAAATACTGTTCACTTACATAACATACACCTTGGTGTGTTTAGGAATTATCATCTTCAGTTCTTAAAATGCACTTCAACTGCATTATTTGATAGATTTCCACATTAGCAAATGGCAATCTTACTGGAAGCGGCCATGTTTATTGTTGATGTTCATGCCGGTAAAGGTCTGGCAGTAATTTATCGCCATATAAATTAATCTGGTTTAATACTACCAATTCCTGTTATAGTAATGATGTAACTTTGCAACCTAGTTGATATTATTCATAGTTGATATTATTCATAGTTTAAATGATTAGTTATAAAATAATCTCAAAATATGGAGATTAACAATAGCCAAGTTCCATAGCTTAGGTTTAGCCTGCCCACTTTAAAGTATTTATGTACGATTTTTGTGATAAATAAGGCACAGTTCAGTATAAAACATATCGTTCTTTTCATAATTCAACAAGGAATGACTATGTTTGTACCATGTTAAAACATGTTTTACTTATTGGCAAATAACGGTGAGTCTGAATCCTTGCCTGGTCACCGGTCTCCAATTTCATTGGCTACTGGTGAACTAGATCAGCTTGATTGGATCATTCAGACACACCTCCATCACCGGACCGTCTATTATTTGTCAGTTTGCATCACGGGATCATGACCCAGGGGTATATATAGCGTGTCTGTCGATCAAATGTCAGTTCCCTCAGAGGTTCCTTTGGCAGGTTTATTTGAAATCCTGTCTTATTAAGGTGACTGGTGATTTTATACCTGTGGCGGGTAATTTGAAAGCCTGTGATTATCTGAAATCCTGTGGCCATTACGTGGTCCCGCCTTAATTCCATTAAGCGATGGGAAAGCTTATATTAGCAGGATTGTATAACGAATATTTCGACAATAATGTACATTTAAAACATTGTTACTGAAAAAATGTGATAACCTGTTTAAAATTACCTATTAAATGTTTTAATTTTACAATATGCAAACGTGTTAAGCCAGAATTAAGGTTTTATTTCATACCCAAGCCAACCCCGTTTTTGCTTCTTGGAGAAGGGGTTTGATGGGGTATGAAAGTTAATACTCGGACCATGTAATGAAGGTGACTAGTGATTTTCTATTATTTAAGAACTAATTGTATTAGTTAAGAGTTGTATTAGTTAAGAGTTGTACTTCAGATATCCAAGACCCCCACGTCTACCTAGGTCTGAAGTAGTGAAATGTGTGTGGACATTATTTTCTGGCATGAGTTTAACACCTTTTGCTTAATTCTAAAAGTAGATATCCTGCCAACAATAGCCAAATTTTACAACACATGTACACCGTTTCTAAACCTACCGATGATGAGGTATATATATATATAAAACTTTCATATTTTGTGAATCCAACTTTAAAGACTTTAACCAGCAAGGCCAAACCCCAAAACTGGAGCATCAAAGTAGAGTTACCAAAACATATTTCATTTTACGCATATTCAATCATTGGTACTTTAAGAACCCATAAACCTATACTTTTAATCGGCACATGTACATTATTATATGACCTGAACATCTGGACAGAGTTTTGATAAACGGTTTTGTAGTGTAATATTGACGTTATTTGGTAGGTTAGTTTCTTTAAATACTCTAAAAATGGTTCCTGGATATCATGTTCTGTCTGTTTTCCCACTTGTACCTTATATATTCTCTAACTGTCAATAAATAACGCGCATAGAAATAAAACTAAAGCTTTAAAATGGTTTGTTCTTTATTTTATACCAGTATGTCATGAATAATCAATAGGACAGCTGTTGTGCATTAGTGTTCCAATTGACCATGTGACGGACCATGTGACACTAGCCTTACTTATACAGTCATCATCACAAATTCACATATTAAGAATTAGACTGGCTGTCGTCCCAGTGGTTATAATGTTTTTAATATTTTGCGATCAGAATCAAGATAAAATCTTAAAATCCGAAACATTTCTGAATAGCTCTGAACCACTAATATAATTCAAAGGGGACTTAATGCAGACTATTTTATTTGATGATAGCTTGAGTTGTCTCCAATAGTATAAACATTAACAAACATAAAGACTTAGCCAGTATAATTAATTGAATTGAATTGTGGTTTTAAGGTGCCTAACAGGAATGAACATGCCAGGCTCATCCTCAATGAACATCAAGATAAAATATGGAGAACGGGCCTAGAACTTTCTCACCATGAACTGCAGAGTTGCTGCAAATTCTATTGTAGACCCTCCATTTACGCTGGAGCCACGGTATAGTTTTCCTGCCACTGCTCTAGTGATTTGAGCGAGATGGCACCTGAAACATGATGAAGACCTTTAATGAGCATGAACAAATACAAGAGGTCCAAGAGGGCCTGTGGACGCTCTACTGGCTAATATGGCTCTTATAACATCAATGAAGCGAGTGACTATCGACTTAAAGAGGCAAAATATAGCATTTTTAACTAAATCAAGGGCCATAACTCCGCCGTTACTGGTATGATCTGAATGATTTTCGAACTTGGCCATTAGAGATAATAAAAATCAAAAAAAACAACAAACATTTAAAAAAAATTAAATTAAAAAATTTAAAGAAATAAATAATAAAAGAAAAAAAAGGAAAATCTGGTGAAGTTTGGTAAAGATCAGATGAAAAATGAAGGAAAAATGAAGGCCCTATCGCCTTAACAAGGCAAAATATAGCATTTTTAATGCCGGTGTTACTGGTCCGATCTGGTTGGTTTCCGAATTTATCCGAGCTTTTATTGACATTAACAATCTGGTAAAGTTTGGTAAAGATCGGATGAAAAATGAAGGCCCTATCATCTTAACGATGCAAAATATAGCATTTTTAACTAATCATGGGCCATAACTCTGCTGTTACTGGTCCGATCTGGCTGGTTTTCGAACTTGTCCGAGATTTTATTGACATTAAAAATCTGGTAAAGTTTGGTAAAGATCGGATGAAAAATGAAGGCCCTTTCGTCTTAACGAGTCAAAATGTAGCATTCAACTAAATCAAGGGCCAAAACTATGCTGTTACTGGTCCGATCTGGCTGGTTTTGGAACTTGTCCGAGCTTTTACTGACATTAACAATCTGGTAAAGTTTGGTAAAGATCGGATGAAAGATGAAGGCCTATCGTCTTAACGAGGCAAAATTTAGCATTTTAAACTAAATCAAGGGCCATAACTCCGCTGCTACTGGTCCGATCTGGCTGGTTTTGAGACTTGTCCGAGCTTTCATTGACATTAACAATCTGGAAAAGTTTGGTAAAAATCAGATGAAAAATTAAGGCTCTATCGTCTTAACGAGACAAAAGTTAACGACGGACGACTGACAACACAGCATCCCATAAGCTCTGCTGGCCTTCGGCCAATGGAGCTAAAAATATAAAATGAACATTGGGGGTGAGGTTGGGGGCGGGGGAGCGGGGAGTATACCCCTCTTCCTTATAAGGCTACTTTTGCTATTAAAAAGGGTCAAAGACATTTGATAAAACTGTAAATCTTAGACAAATCAGTTTCCTGTTTAAAAGCAAAAATGTTTTAATTAGATTTTACCAGGGACTGTTAATACATATCTATTACAGTAAATATACTTAACGCCATTAACAACGCAAGTTTGATAGGAAGCATGGATTTCGCATAATTCCAATTTTACTTCTTTCAATACATGAATTTGATCGGTCACCCGATTTATAGGGAATGTGGATAATTTCTAACATGTACATAACACTACAATCGATCTTTGAGACATTTTAATTAAAAATAAACACAAAATAAAAAAACATGCACTTTTAATGGCGTTAAGTATAGATATCTACCTTTAGTATCTGGTTGTATAAATTTTATCTCGATCAAACTAATGTTCCCCCAAAAATATAGCAAGTTTGTTGAACAGAACAATGTGTTCGGAGCATTTATCAATTTCCGTGACATTTTTTGTTTATTTTAAACTTGACAAAGTTAATGAAATCTGTATATCCATATAACTATATACAATACTTGGATCATGTCAAAAGATTATTCATTAAATGCATGAACAACTTTTATTTAGAATAAACAAGCACAGAAATCCAAAGACCAAAGACTTCATAATTACCTACATATACTGAGGGAAAAAAGTTTAGCAAGTTTTTGTTGCACCCTGATAATAATACATTTTTGGTTGTAAAATCAAGAAACTACTGCCATAGACACAATATTTTATTAAACACACATCAATAGCAGTCGAACATCTTCTTAATGATATATATAACGAATAAATGAACGTACTAGGGGTCAAGCCCGTAAAGTCCCAAAACGTCGCTATATCTTGTATACAGTATTATTTCATCTAAAAAACTGGCTAAACTTTTTTCCTTCAGTATATTAAACAAAGAGATACAAACATACCTGCCAAATCTACTGCCAGGAGATCACTCTTCAGAAGTAAAGTGGTGATTTTTAGACAGGCCTTGCCAAATCTCTGGATAAAATCAATGTTATAGAATAAGAACCCTGGTTTTAATTGCATAAATTAATCGATATTAGTGCTAGTTAAAAACAAATCAAGTTCCATGCTTGTATTGTTCTTCGCACGCTTTAAATACTAACATTTATTAAATATTGAACATTTTAAAAATCTCAGGATTTTGTGTTCCAAAGTTTTGGCAAGACTTGTTCTTCAAATAAGAATGACAATATAAAAATAATGGTGTTTACATGTGCAAAATGCATTATTTTTTCAAAGGTATATATTGAAAAAATTAATTTGACAACAAAATGTTCCTATTTATAATGAAAAGCCCTCTTATTCTAATCAAAACCTCTTTATGGCCTAACCTGTCTAACGTTTCTGTGGCCAGGATGGTAAAGACACATGTTCAAAACATTCTCGCCTCACCACTGCGGGTTCAAATCCCCTGGGAGTAAGAAAATGTTGATTCTTACGTATGGCGGGAGGTATGCAGTACTGGTTCAACACAGGAAAAGTGGGTGGTCTGCCTCCAGTATTAAAAAAATTGACTGTCATATATAGTTAAAATGTGCTGAAAATGTCTTGGAACACACTTTAACCATCTATTGAGACCAATCTTCCTACTCGACATGTCAGAAAGTGGCAGTTCTTTAAAACAATAAATAATGTACGACTCCCCGCTTCCAACCAGGTTGACGTAGTCATCCCCTCGACCAGACATACATGTGATATTTTTGAAGTGAAAATCTGAGATTTGGGATTTTTTTTAAGGGTGATTTGTTTCAAAAAAATAAGGTATAAGTGAGGTTTTATCTAATTTTTTTCATACATTTAAAGAGGCACTACCTATATCTACGCGATTTTTAATGTAAAATATTAAATACTCAATATAACTGCATTTATATGTATACAAAGCTATTTTATGAGTATTCTAAGAAGAAACATGGTTCGTATTCCAGTTCTGTAAATTATTAATTATGATTAAAACAATATCTTGAATAAAATGCTGCCCAGCCGTTTATTCCTGCCGGAGAACTACGAGTTTTTACGATTTTATCGGACATGCGCAATGCCATTCAGTTGAACGAAAACAAACTACTCGGGGCAGTTCCGATAGTAAACGAATCGATCGGAACTCGTCGCCAATCCGACGAGGCAGTTCCGATTGTAAACGAATAAGATCGGAAAATCTCCGTAATCGGGTTGTCTAAAACAATTGCGAAATCTGATCTTTTCTATCCTGTTTTTCCCCAGCAAAATGCATATGGGGTGAAATTATTGCCGTTTATCTTTTTCATAGTCCTCTTTACAACTAAGTAAAGTTTATATCAATTGGTGGACAAAAAGATATAGGTAGAGCATCTTTAAGCTTTTAAAAGCATTTGATGATCAAATATGTAAATTTATGTCTTTTACGAGGTTTTAAATTAATTTTCTGTTCACAAAAAAAAGGGCCATAATTTTCCTAAAATACAATAGAGTTATGAAATTGGACTGAGTGGCCTTGATAAAACTGCAGACATTTGCAAAATTTGAATGAATTTGAATACGCAATGCTGAATATATTAGAATGTGAAAACAACTGTATCAGTAAATGTGCCTTAACGTGACATTGCTAAACCGAAAATATGGAATTGTGTTATTACACTCCCATGAAATAAGTTACGTGATAATGTCTATTAAAATATAGCAATATGATTACGTCAACATAATATAGTACTCGGAGGATTTTACATGAGTGTCTGTTTAATACTGAAGTTATTATATAATTAAAATAAGTTCAAAAATTATATGATGCGAGGTTATGCCGAGCATCATATCAATGTTATGAATTGAATTGGGGTTTTAAGGCGCACCAACACATGAAAGGTTATATGGGGCCTAACAGGAATGAACATGCCGGGCTCATCCTCCATGTACATCGAGATAAAATGTGGAGAATGGGCCTAGAACCTTCTCACCTGCAGAACTGCAGAGTTGCTGCAAATTCTATTGTAGACACTCCATTTACACTGGAGCCACGTTTATTGTTTTTCTAGGTTAATAAATTCAATATAAAATAGGCATGATTCTATCAATTACTGACGTTAGTAAATCCAATATTAAATAGGCACAATTCTATTGATTACATATTAACTCCAAAGAGCCACAAAACTCATTTGCTTCTGTAGCTAGATATTGAAGATAAAATATATTGGCTTACAGAGGTCTTACATATGGTACTAAACAAAATATATTGGCGTACAATAGTCTAACATATGATACTAAACAAAATATATTGTGTACAGCAGTCAAACATATGGTACTAAACAAAATATATTGGCATACAGCAGTTTAACATATGGTACTAAACAAAATATATTGGCGTACAGAAGTCCAACATATGGTACTAAACAAAATATACTGGCGTACAGCAGTCAAACACATGGTACTAAACAAAATATATATATATATATTTTTGGCCCACCTTCTCAACCCCTTTTATCTGCTCCTTTCTTTCACCTCCCCTCACTCCGTCTTCCGCCAGCTCTGCTGTTGTCCCTCCTACTAGATGGTGATCTGTTCGGACATACTTTCTGCTGAAGCCTCGCTGTATATTCCGTTTCTGCGACGACTCTCGCTGTTCACCCGCAGTTCACCTGATTTTTCTCTTTTTTCCTTGGGATTGTACTGTTTCTGGGACATTGCTGATATGTCTTCTGTTATTGTCTATTGCTGTGAAACAGCCTCCCCCTAGTACTCCATTCAAGCTACTATGCCACTACTAGGCTACTGGTCATTGCATACTTTAGACGCGCCATACGAAGAACCAACGAATTTCTGTCTACAGCTTCCCTTCTTTCAGTGAACGTCGGCCTAACATCGTCACAAGACAGCAGTGAGGTACTAACTACTCATGAAGCAAATTTGAGGGCCGAGAAGGTGGATTTTTGCCGAATGGTAATGAATGATAAGCAATGAATAAATGAAAGATGATAATGGACAAAATATATTGGCGTACAGCAGTTTAACATATGGTACTAAACAAAATATATTGGCGTACAGCCAGTCTGCCTCAAATTGAATAGCTTTAGTTGTTCCCGTGTGCACCAAGTTGTAACCTGGTTTAGCCCTATGTAACCATGTCTCCGAAACAAATCTGCCTCAAATTTAATAGCTTTAGTTGTTCCCATGTGCACCCAGTTGTAACCTGGTTTAGCTCTATGTAACCATGTCTCCGAAACAAATCTGCCTCAAGTATAATGATAGTTTTAGTTGTTACCACGTGCACCCAGTTGTAACCTGGTTTAGCTCTATGTAACCATGTCTCCGAAACAAATCTGCCTCAAGTATAATGACAGGTTTATTTGTTACCATGTGCACCCAGTTGTAACCTGGTTTAGCTCTATGTAACCATGTCTCCGAAACAAATCTGCCTCAAGTCTAATAAAATAGCTTTAGTTGTTACCACGTGCACCCAGTTGTAACCTGACATAAGGTAATCAGTTGTTATGTGAACATGAAGTTTGGGGACAATCAATTCAAAAATGTTTGAGAAAAAATGTTTTAACAGGTGATTATACAATTTTTTTAAGTCAAAAAAGAGCCATAATTCTGTTATAAATTAGTCTATCAATGATGCAGGCCCTCCTCTGGGCATCGCCAATGGCGAAAGAAAAAAGAAAATGGCTCTAAATTTTAAACTTTGGCGAAAGTGTTTGGCGACATCGAAATTGCCAAAAAGCCAAACTTGTTTAATTTCTCTGCTGTAATCGGCCTGTTACAAATAGACCTCAACACTAATCACCATCATTGATGGGTGATGTACAAGAACATAAGATCATCAGTTGTTATGTGTACAAGATGTTTGGAAACAATCCATTCGAAAATGTTTGAGAAAGAATGCGTCAACAGGTCATTATATTATACAATATAAGAGTGGAAAATTCTAAGTCAAACAAAGTGACATAACTCTGTAATAAATTAGGGAATCAATGATGGGTGATTTAGAGGGACGTAACGTCATCAGTTGTTATGAGTATATGAAGTTTGGGAACAACCCATTCAAAAGTGTTCGAGATATGCAGGTATTAAAAATGTGATACGGGACAGGATGCGACGGGACGAAAATGTGTGACATGAAGGGACGTTATGGACAACATGATTAATATATTGCCCCCACTTCACTTTGTGAAAGCGTGAGTGTAATAAACGAAAATATACAACAAACAGCACAGAAATATATTATTTGTAAGAAAATAGGATTATTGTTGCTTGGACGCGAATTCATGAACACACGATTAAATAATGTGATCTACAATATTCAAAACAAATTTCCTCAAATCTAATATATAATAGTATAAATTGTTACCGCTTGTACCCAGTTGTTACCTGGTGTAGCCCTTAGTATAATGTAGCCCAGTAGAGCTTAAACTGCCATAATAAATACAGTTTTGGTCAGTTTTGTAAAAAAACAACACTTAATAATCATGAATGATAAGGCAAAAAAATAAATATGTTTCTTGTCTTGTTCCCAAAAAAAATAGGGTAGGTCAGTAGTGATTTTTTTTCTCTCTCTCTCTCTCTCTCTCTCTCTCTCTCTCTCTCTCTCTCTGTTCTTGGCAACGATGTAGATACCGCTCTTTACTAGACTGTATTGAAAAATTGTACTTTAACAATGTTTGGAATTTGCAGCATTCAGTTTATTATCAATAATATGAAACTTGCCGTTTTAAGTTTGCATTTAAAAAAAAGAAGCAATTTAAGGTAGCATTTTGATATAAATGTCAGAATAAATATATCAAGATTACAGTGATTCATTTTGAAATCTGCATTAATGAGTCCCTGGGACTCACATATTTTGAAACAATGGGTCCAAACTAAAAACAATGGGTCCCAGGATTTTTTCTATGTAAAATTTGTTACAAATAATCTATAAAACATAATATTCCAGGGACTTATTTATGCAGATTTAAAGTTAAGAACAGAAAAAGCATGTAAGAGTTGAGTGCTGAAAGTTTTGACTTTTTGCTAACTTTGTCATACCATTTACCTTGTTATTGTCAGTACAAACTGAACAGAACAAGAAGTCTTCAGCGCCCTTTTCTCTGGGTACATAGCGTAACCAAGAGTAGAGCCCAGACTTGATCAGAAATTTGCGATCTTTTTTTCAAAATTACCTTCAGACTCATCGTTATTGTTCGAGTTTACGCTTGGATTATTATTTTTTGGTTCTTTAGCCGAGATAGTTCTCATAAAGGATGTTAATTTGAACTGTTGTGGGTCAATTTTGATAACTTGTTTCGGTGGCATTTTTTGTTTGTGGCATATTTTGTTTATCATCCGGGACTTCCATACAAGCGAACACCAACAGTTAATAAAACGCCGTTACCGATTGGATGAGAAATATATTTTAACCAATCAGAATACGCGTACTACATTGTCAGTGCGACGATAGTCACGTGACCGGTGATAGTGCGTTCTACTTTACAAACCGGTGTTGAGTTATATTTGTTATCGCCGCGCATCGAAATCGTTTATTTGGACGCGGGACGCAGAGCAAAATGAATCACTGCAAGAACAAACTGTATAAATTATGAAGACGTTTTTTTTTATATATTGAACCCCATTTATAAGTGTTAATTTGCATAGTACTAGTATCAAAATCATCAATCGATTATTGACAATAAAATATAGTAAAAAATGAGCTTTCAGTTATGTGCAGCCGGTCTAGATATTAAAACCAACAACAATAATGATTTATTGCAATTTTTAGCTCTACTTTTGACTTGCTTATGTGATATGGTCTTCAGTTTTAATTTGCTGTTTACCAAACGTTGTCAATGTCTTTTAAGTTTATATCAATGAAAGCTCGGATGAGTTCGAAAACCAGCCAGATCGGATAAGTAACACCAGAGTTATGGCCCTTTTTTTTACTGGAAAATGCCATTTTCTGTCTTGTGAACACTCTAGCAGTTTCATTTATTATTTGATATTTACCAAACTTTGTCAGTTCGTTATATCAATGAAATATGGGACAAGTTCAAAAACCAGCCAGATCAGATTATTAACACAAGAATTATGGCCCTTGTTTTGTCGAAAATAAAACAACATATTCTGTCTTGTGAACAACACTCTAGCATCTTCACTTATTATTTGATTTTTACCAAATTTTGCCAGACTGATAATTTCAATGAAAGCTTGGACAAGTTCAAAACCCCTGGAAACTTGACTCTTGGGTTCAAATCACATAGGGGGCTAATCATTAGTATAATTTTTTTTAATTCTATTTTTTTTTAAATTCTATTGTTTATTTGGTTGTTAAAGAAAAATATTTTTAATTTTCTTTAAATTTTGGCAAGAAAAAGTTTAGGGTCGGCAAGAAATAAATGGGGATGGTCGGAGAACAGAAACAGACCTTTTTTGTTTGCCTATTAATAATAACAATGTAACCTCTTGTACGTCATTACAAAAGATGAAGAATTAGAAACATGTCCATGACTTTTGTCACCAATGTAACCAGTTGTACCACAGTACAAAAAATTAACTCAGTAAACAAATACTTGAAAAAATTAAATCTGTGGACAAAAACCTTGGGGGGAAAATGAACTCTGTGAAAAACCCTTTGAAACATATCCATGACTTTTGTAACCAATAGAATCAGTTAAATCTTCAGGGTACAAAAAATTAACTCTGTGAAAAAGCAATTGGAAAAATGAACTGTGTGAAAAAGGCTTTGAAAAAATTACCTCTGTGAAAAAGCCTTTGGAAATATGTCCATGGCTTTTGTTACCAATATAACCAGTTGTACCAGGGTACAAAAAATGAAATCTGTGAACATGTTTGTAGTTCTGGGCAATATATGGACAAACACGTAAATATTTTACCCATCTTGACATACATGTATGACATATTATATAAGTCTTTGCAGTGATACTTGAACATCGTCTACATCAATTTCAAATGTTTGTCATTGGAGTCCGCTTCCAAGAGGGAATGGATCCACAGTGAAAAGAACCTTTTTCCATTAAATGTCGTACTTCTCCAACACACTGTTCTAAAATAACACAATTTGAAAGTATTTATTTCATGTTTTCATTTAATTTGGTGTACCGTAAGTAATCAATATATACTGTTAGAGGATATTAATGTTTATCCATTACACTTTGAATTTAAACAGAAATGGTCCGGGATCATCAGAATTGCCCAAAATAGCCAAATCTTCACCATTGAAGCTGAAATAGATATTTATAGGACTATTGCATCCTGGGATATCGATAATCTTGATTCCGTCACCTTCAGATGACAACACGTGTATATTACGAGACGTAATGCCGCATACATATATGTTGTCTTCTTCGTCGATATTCAGCCCACCTGGGCAACGAAGATTCTTGTGGCGATATTCGAAAACTGAAGATCTTAGATCTAGATCAAAGGCAAATAGCACATTCTCTTCTTGACATGGTTGGTAAATGACACGACTGTACCTTGAAATTTTGAAGTTCCAGAAGGATTTAAATTTTCTGCCATTGTCGTCTTCCTCAAGAGTCTCAATTTCTTCCCCATCTTGAGTTATGGTTAAAAGAGACCACTCATCTTTGTCGCAAAGTGTAACAGCGATTTCATTATCTTCAATCTCTTCAATTGCGTAGCAAGGTTTGCTTGTGTGTATCTCTCGTTTCTGTTGAAACTCGTCATCTACGTCATAAATTACTATCTTCTTTTCGGCTGGAAATGTTAACCCAATTTTTGAGTAACCAAGAGGCGTTACAGCCCAAGGCTGATGTCTTGTTTTCACTTCAACTGCTCCACTGAATGTGTTGTCAGTGATTAGAAAGCGTTTGTTTGATCGATCCACAATTACCAATCTCTCATCTGCCAGGTAGGCACATGAGGTCAAATGCGGTTGTTTGCGGCCCTTTATTTTCCCTGTAAATTTGTGTGTAGGTCTGATGTGACACTCTGCCAAAGGTTTCACTTCAGAAAGTTTCGGTAGGCTCACTTCCTTTTTCAGCTGCTGGAGAGAACCACACGCAGAATCGAACATTGCAAATACTTCCTTCTTGAAGTTTTTCTGCTCGAAATACACGCGTATACCAGTAAATTTATTATCAGAACATTCATCGTCCGAGCTTTGTCTCAGATCTTCTAACTGATTTTGCAGTGCTCTACAAATTATGAAGTATTCATGATCATCGTCCTGACCACTTATTGCCACTTCTTCTGAATTTCTAATGAATGAATCCATCGCTTCGAGAAGTTTCCGGCATTCATCAAGCTTTTTCCCATTATCATCTGACGCTTCAGTATAGGTTGTTCTTCCGGTTTTTATTATTTTCTCTTCAAACTTAACAAACTGACTGGTAATTAGCAGTCGCGCCTTTTTCAGTTCATCCGGTAGTTCCTCGATGTCTTTGTCAAGCGTCCGATTATATTCTTCTCGAATTTTTATTATTTTATTTATGTGAGCTTTACAGTTTTCAATTTGTTTCTTCATAGCTAATGGTCTTTTACCGGCATAGGCTAATTCATCATCTTTTTTAATTTCTACAACTTTGTCACAACTTCTGTGTTTAATAAACGCACATGTCGCACAGAATACTTCATCATCATCATAGCAATAAAACTCCAGCTCTTTTTCAGGATGAATATCGCAAAGGAACATGTTTCTGTATTCAGTAATTTTTGGAAGTTTATCGTGTAGCTGTTCGACTTCAATTACGGTGTGATCCTTTAACATTTTCAACTTCTTATGGACTTCCCAGCAGTTGCCACATATATGTTCTTTACATTCCACACAGTATGACTGTGCATTCCTTTCATCGCCAACAGAGAAGCATGGATCGCAGTGTTTGACAGGGTTTCCCTCGACTGCCCCTTTCTTAATTGAATCAAAGTGTGTGAAAAGTGCAAAATTATTCGGAAGAAGTTTTGCCCATTCTGTCGGATTGGTGTTCGCAACTGGCGGACTAGTAGTTTTGCGGCACAGAGGACATTCTATTCCTGGAAGCTGGACGTCATTACTATCTTCAGCTAACCTTAAAATCCAAGATTGTATACAGTGTTCACAAAAGGTGTGTAAACATTTGAGTATCTTTGGCTTTGTAAATGCTTCCGAGCATATTGAACACTCGAAATCACGATCGCGATCCTGTACAGAACTTGCGTAAGCCATTTTGAAACAAAAACGAAAGTAGAAATTATGAATTTTCAGTAAATCGCGTTACGGAATTTAACGAGCTCATACGAGTTTATAATCGGGTCGATCGGAACTCTTCGCCAATTTCCGTACTCGAGTGCCGATTGTATTCGGGCAATACAATCGATTGTATTCGGGCAATCGGAACTCTTCGCCTATTTCCGTTCTCCGTAATAGTAATTCCCGAGTGACGGAATCCGACGAGGCAGTTCCGAGTGTTCCGATTGCATCAGTGTCGAGTACGGAAATTGGCGAAGAGTTCCGATCGGTATTCGGGGGTGATACGATTTCCTGGTCAATTTCCCGGTTACTTCCCGGTTAAAACCCGGTTGAAAAGGGATGGCAAATGTGATGAGTGTGTTGATGTTTCTGATGTTTTAACAGTTTCAGTTTTCATCCCAGGTCAGGAGAAGTAGAAGACGAATACCAATCCATGTAATCATACAATGTTCATATTATGAAGATTTACTCATATTATGAAGATTTAAGAAATCCTTTTTTGTATGTTAATATGAGTTTTGTTCTACAATTTTATGAAAACAACTGATGCATATCAACTGTCACTCATTTGTTAATATGTGTACGAAATACTGATTCTAACATGACCTGCGCAGTCTTTCATATACACATCCTAAATTGTATCAGGGAGTAAGTATACTTACTCCCTGATTGTATACAGTGTTCACAAAAGGTGTGTTAACATTTGAGTATCTTTGGCTTCGTAAATGCTTCCGAGCATATTGAACACTCGAAATCACGATCGCGATCATGAATAGATCTTGCGTAAGTCATTTTGAAACAAAAACGAAAGTAGAAATTATGAATTTTCAGTAAATCGCGTTACGGAATTTAACGAGTTCATACGAGTTTATAATCTGGACGATCGGAACTCTTCGCCAATTTCCGTACTCGGCTTACGGGATCCTGCCTCGTAACCCGGTTGAAAACACAGGAAATGGTCACTTTCAATTTTTGCCTATTAAAGTGTCCAGTTCCTGTGGATGAATCAATACTGATCAATTGTCTCGCCAATACGACTAAACAGAAACAATTTAAATTGATTTTGGTTTTAAAAATCGCTCTTTACTTTACTACTAAGGTCTTGTGTAAGTATCACGAGCAACAGACTAACGCATTCAATTACTATTTAACGATGACGTCAGTTGGTGCGCCGTCGCGTAAGTGCGCTCGGCTGTAACGCAGGAGATCTCAGTTCGAATCGCCAATTATCTTTTTTTTAACTGTAAAAAATAATTAAAAACTATTTAAGGAATAAAATAATAAATTGAATATATTCATTTACGGAATCGTCTTAGTCTTTTTATTTAGATTAGTATAAGTAGTATACACCAAGAACAAAAATGCCTAATGGCTCCAGTTTCCAGCATTTCCATGAATAAGTTTGACTATATATGTACATTATACACTCAACACAATTCCTAATGGGTCAGTTTATATTGTATTACTATTTTTATAATAATGCATGTATTCACACAAAATTTCACATCGATATTTGAATAGGTACTGCAGCTAATTATTTATTTTTTCTGGCCGGCTCGGGGTCAAATTAACCGTGTTAGGCGTGTTGACCAATATAACACATTTTGCACGTGCAGGGCATGGACACGTTTGTCATTGCTGATGATTTTCCTACTTGAAAAACACATACCATGGCGAGAATGACACAAGAGGAACGCGGCCGAGCTTTCGGAATGTTACAGGCCTGAAAGCCTTTACAACAGGTGAGTTTTATTTTTTGAAATTTCAAAAGAATATCGATATAATTTATTTGTAGCTATTATTCTGGTGGCTATTTCCGTTTTTAACTTTATTTCAGGTGGCAAGAACCTTCAATCGACGGCAATCCACCATCCAAGCTCTTTGGGCGAAATTCAACCAAACCGGAAGTGTGGCTGATCGACCACGACAGTTCAAACAGAGGGTGACAAAACAACGGCAGGACAGATACATGATCGTATCACATCTCCGTGATCGTTTTCTACCAGCTACAACGACATCTAGGCATACGAGGGGGACTCATAGACGTCATGTATCAACTCAAACCGTACGAAACCGGTTACGTGACGTCGGAATTCGATGCCGTCGACCTCGGAAAGGTCCTATCTTAACGAGAAGACACCGCCAAGCTCGCTTAGCTTGGGCTAGGCGACATTTACGGTTCACCAGGGCCGACTGGACGAATGTTCTTTTCGTCGACGAGACAAGGATTACATTGCGTTGTGCCGACGGCCGCAAACGCATTTATCGCCGACGCGGTGAGAGAAACAGCGCCAATTGTGTTCTTGAGGCGGACCAGTTCGTGGGAGGATCCACTATGATATGGGCGGGCATTCCGATGCACACCAAAACACCGATCGCGTCCATACAAGGCAACATGAATGCACGACGATATCAGACGGACATCATTCAACCTGTTCTTATACCACACATTGCTTTATACCGTGCCATGGAACTCGTCCAAGACAACGCTCCGTGCCATGTCGCCAGAGCAACATTGGCAATGTTACAGGCCAATAACATACGAGTCATCCCTTTTCCTGCTAAAAGTCCTGACCTAAACCCAATCGAGCATGTCTGGGATTTATTAAAACGAAAGGTACGGGCCCATCCTCAGCAGCTGAATCTACGGGAATTGGAGCGTGACGTCAACGCGTTTGGAGAAGTATCTGTCAGCAGTATCTTCACAGATACATTGTATCAATGAGGAGTCGTTGTCGAGCCGTGATTGCTGCCGATGGAGGGCACACACATTAACATACAACAGACGTCAATTAACATGATTTTGTGACTTTTGAATTACCGGGTCGCCTTATTCATTCTTATTTTAATTACAATTTATTGAGGTGACCGATTAGGATTTTTTTTGGGTGTATATTATTTGATTTTTTTTAACTAAGAATTTAAAATGCAGTTTATAAATAGAAAATTTGTTGAAAAATACATATTTTACAACCAAAACACTTTTTTTGTTGCCTTTCCGAAGATCACTTTGTCGTCCGTCAGTCCGTCACAAAAACGTAACGCTCGCGGCTGGCAAAACTTTCTCATTTCTTGACATTTCTAACTTTCAGTATATACCTATCATGACAACATCGACATGGCCATACTAAAATATTAAGGTCAAGTTCACACTGAGGGTCATTATATGCGTTAAATACTTTTTTTCCCACGAAAACTTAACGTTGGCTATAACATTCTCATTTCTTGATATTTCTTCACCAAACTTTTAATATATACTCATCATGACAACATCGATATGACCATACTAAAATATAAAAGTTAAGGTCACACTAAAGGTCTTATGGGTTAAATACTCATTTTTTCTTCACGAACAGTTAACGTTGGCTATTAATTTTCTCATTTCTTCATCAAACTTTCAAAAAAATACATTTTTGACAGATATTCTCATATCGTGGTGCAAAATAAAATCATACATAATGAAGAATGCATAAGCAAAGAAATATTCTGGAATACTTCTGAAAATAAGATTTTGAATAAAACAATATGTTATAATAAATGGTACGATAAAGGTATGAAACACATAGAGCATATTTATGATTTCAGAACAAAACAGTTTTATTCATTTGAATACGTTACTGAAGTATATAACATTCAAGCATCAGACTTTCTGAAATATTCATCATTCTAATACACCCGCACTATATAGCCTAGTTTAAAATATCTCGTTTTATTGAACGATATATCACTGTAATTTTTGCAACGTTAGGAGAATAAGCATTGCGCATTGTGCATTGTAACGTATGCAACGTTAGGAGAGTAAGCGAAGCAATGCGAAAGATTTCAGATGTGTGCGTTATTTTCACATTTTAGGGGTATTAGAATAGAAATAGAACATCGTTTACGGTGAATTATCTATAATATATCACGGTTTGTCGTTCAATTGTAAACAATAATTTCACTCGTCCTTCGGGTTCGTGAAATTATTGTTTACAATTGAACTCCAAACCGTGATATATTAAACGATAATTCACAGTAAACAATGTTCTATTTCTTAATTAATATCAAGTATACCAAAAGAATGGAAAACTAAATTAAAACATGAAAATATAAGTTTCATGAGGGGAAATAGACTCACAGAAAAACTTATTAAATCCAAACATACAAATAAGTTCCTTTACAATCACCAGCTACAGTATGATACTGACATTGATATAGCCCCACAGAAGAAATGGGAATACCTTTTCCCTAATGTTGAATTACACTGGAGAACGATACATTTACAAACCTTTAAAACGACCATAGATATAAAATTAAGAAAATTTCAATACAAATATCTCTTTAGAATTATTCCAACAAATAAATTACTTCTAAAGTAGAAACTAGTTAATTCTAATCTATGCGATTTTTTTAATATGTATGTCGAGAATATAAAACATTTATTTTGGGAATGTACCAAAACACACACGTTTTGGACTGAACTGGCATTATATTTAACTACAAGAAATGTAAATATTACATTTTATTTTCAAATATGTTCATAAACAAGCCTAGTATTTTGTCATTCTGTGTGCTAAATACTATGTTTTTGTAAATAAGTGTAGACAGACCATTCCTAGATGCGAACTATTTATTGTTTATCTTTCAAAATGAATCGATATTGAAAAACAAATAGCAATGATGCAGGATAAAATACAACAACACAACTTAAAATGGACTCATTTTTTAAATATCATATACATCCTATCAAAGAAATGGAAAACAAGGCAATCTTTCTTTCTTTTCTCTTCTTTTATTCACTTCCCGCTGGTACAAACGAGTGGGCGGTTGTGTGTATATGTGTGTTTGTGTAGGTGTGTGAGCGAACACACGTGCCCTTGAGCGTATGTGGGTGTGTAAGAAGAGCGTGTTTGAGCGTGTTTGAGAGCGTGCGTGCATGTGAGAAAAAAGACACAACAACAATTATTGTATCACATATTTGTACGTAGAATATAAAACTGAGCGAACAATTTATGCATGTATTATATTTCAGGTAAAAAGGGCAAATACAACTCTAAAATAGTGATTAATGTAATGTGTATATAGACTTAAAACACTATAAGATAGAAATGTATGAATAAAAACTATAGTGAAACTAAATCTGTGTCACACACTAGTATGTATCAATTGTAATAGGAAACTATTTGGACATAGACATTGTATGTACTTATCAAATGCTCGAAAAACTTGCTATGCTAGAATTGTATGAATAAGAACCTTTAATGATGAAATGTTACATACTGTAAAATATTTGATATAATAAAATTCATTATAAAAAAAGTAACATGTTTCCATTGTCTAGGGATAGCTTTTAAAACTCCAAAATAATCTAAGAAATGGGTATTTAGATTGTACTTTGTCAAAAACTCCTGATAGCTTAGGAATGAACAGTCATCTTTCACTAAATCATTAATAAAGAATATTGACTGACGGATCCAAGACTCCTAAAGGAGCATTTTATTATTTATATGGATGTTATTATTGTTCCATATGCTTTGAAAGAGAACTTGTTCAGGGGTTTTGGGAGGCAGATCTTCCATGTCAGCCCATTTGTATATCAAACTTTGCCAAAATGTATTAAAATGCATTGCTATATGTTTCAATTCCAGGGGTGAAATAAACATTTATTTATCTCCTCCAAAACGTTCAATCTTGTCCAAAATTAAGGTTTTTACATTGAGCATTGTAATTCACATCACCTTTTTTTTTTAAACCATGTCATTTTAAGTTCATCACAGAAAGATTCTACATGTATCATTTTTATTCCTCCATTTTGTTTCTAGGTAATCATAGTCTTCCTTTTTATTTTGTCCCTTTTTTCATCCCACATAAAGTTGTAGAATACAGTTTAATTCTATTCCATGTAATATTTCTGTAGATGGAGTGTTAAGTACAGTAAAACACTGTACTAAAATAGAAAGAGCTAAAGATTTTATCACTGTGACTTTCCCAAGTATTGTTAATTGTCTAAATGACCAATCTTTTAAAATGTTGTGTATGGATGATAGCTTTTGTTTACAATTATCAATTGTCATATCGTCCTTATTTAGGTCATACACTATTCTTAATAATTTGAACATCCCCTCATGATTCCAAAACCATTTTAGCCCCGAGCCATATTGCTTGTGTTTTTTCAAAGCTAGCTCTCATTCCAGAACAACCAGTAAAGTGTTCAATGACATTCAGACATGTATTAAGTGAAATAATTTCGTCTCCTGACAGTGTAAGTTATGAATCATCTGCATACTGGTTAATGAGAAATTTTGATCCGTTATATAAATATTGAAATCCTTCTATGCTTTGGTTTATTTTTAAAGCAGCACTTAATAGTTCTACACACAAAATAAATAAATACGGAGAAAGGGATCGCCTTGTCTCACTCCGCGTTCTATATTAAAGGGTTCAGGTAAATGCCCATTGTTAAATATAAAACTATTTACATCATTCTACAAGGTATCAAACCATCTAATAATGGAATCCCCAAAGTCAAAGAATACAAGTGTGTCTTTTATAAAGTGCCACTCTAACGAATCGAAAGCTTTTTCGAAATCGACTAATAACAGAACACCGGGTAAATTTTCTTTTTTTGCTTTTTCCAAAATATCAAAAATTGATCTGTTACAATCTCCCATGTATCTTCCATTAATAAAGCCAGATTGTGTCTCGGAAATGCGTTTATCTAGTACTTTTTTTATCCGATTTGCAATGGCTGATGATGCTATTTTTTGTTCCATAGATAAGAAGGTTATTGGGCGCCAATTTGTTAGGAAAACGTGTGGTTTCCCTTCTTTAGGTATGCAAGTGATAAGTCCCTGTTTTTAACTTACAGGTAATTGTTGATGTGTATAAGCATAGTTTAAAGAGTTCACTAAATATTGTCCTATATCTGACCAGAAAAAATATAATATTCTACGATAAAACCGTCTAAGCCGGGAGATCTATTGTTTTTCATATTCTTCAGGCTATTCAGACATTCGGCCATTGATAGTGTGCCCTCCAGTGAATCCGTTTCTTCTGCATTTAATTGATTTAAAAACGGATTTTCATCATCAAAGAAAACCTCTATACAATCAATCTATGGTTGCTTTTTTTGAGCTATACACTTTTTTTTATAAAAGATTCTTTGCTGATTTAAAATTTCTTTTGGATTAGTAATTTCCGTATGATTAACAATTATTTTCTGGATTAATTTTTCTGTATAATGTCTCTTTTCTGGGTTACAAAAGTAGTTTGTGCTTTTTCTCTCCCTCCACCTTCAAGTTTGCCTTTGTTCTTAATATTATGCCCTTAACCTTTTCTTCTCTAATTTCTTTAAGCTCTGAACTTAATTTTAATATGTCATTTTCATTTATTTCCTCATCGTTTTGGAGATCTCTAATCCGTGATTCAATATTTTTTTTATTTTTTTCTCGATCTCATTTTTTATAAGTTGAATATGAGATTGTTTTTCCTCTCATCATCAGTTTCAGAGTTTCCACAATAATTGATCGGTTTATCAATTTTATTATTATCGGAAGAATACTGCTCAATAGTATCTGAAATGCATAGTTTTATAATATTTACATATTCAATGTCATTAAGTAAACTGTTGTTCATTTTAAAGGTACCTCTACCCTTTTCTTGCGAAATCAATTTCATTGAGATTGAAATAGGATTGTGATCTGATTTATATCGTATGTCAATATCATCATTATCTATGAACTCTGTTAGCTCTGATGTTATAAAAAAAATAGTCAATTCGAGCTTGTTTTTTATTTGGTCCGGTCCAAGTAAATCTTCTTTTATTTGGATTTATGTCACGCCAGATGTCAAACAAGTCAAAATCTGATATCAGTTCTTTTTGACACCTTTGCGTATTTTGATTATTTTATGTTTATAATAAATGTTATCTAAATTATAATCTTGGGTGACGTTCCAATCACCACCTATTATAATTGATGTGTTTTCAATAAAATCAATAGTTTGAAAGAGGTTTTTATAAAACTGTGCATTATCATCAATTCAATTCAATTCAATATTTTATTCGGCATAACATTTACATGTTTATTGCCTAAACAAGGCGGAATACAATACACAATATTTCAGAGAAGAGTACAAACAAACATACATACTTCATTTAGAGAATGAATATATATATTTCAGTGGAACATTTATAATTATTACGTTCTATCAAAGGCATTTTATCACATGTTATTACCATTATCAAGATTGTATTTGAAAAGCATTTATATTTAAAGACTTTAGAACAATGCATAGAAACTCTGACTACCGTTACATCCATTAACCATTCATTTATCCGACTAATAAAATTTAAGTTGTTTATCCGTTTACCCATTACATACAATTTATAATTTGCTTCAACGGACCTCACGCACTATACAAATCACTCCGCTTTACTTTGAGATCACGAGGAATTAGTGACAAATACACGTGACTATGTTACACATAACGAAAGGATATTACCACTTACGTTATCAATATTATTGTGATTATAAGTCAAGGATTAAGTCTAATTCTGATTGAATGGATGTAACGTAGCCAACATGTAAGTATTTATAAGAGAACAAATTAACATCATAAATCATTTATAGAATACATGATAATAACATAGTTCTCAGATATTATATATGCGGAGGAGGCATCATTAGGTCCATATATTGCCACTAATGTCATCTGCTGTTCATAAAATTTGATGTCTACCACTATGTAGTTACCATACGGATCTACAATACTGGGTGTCAACCAAAAATGGAATGTATATTACTCCAAAACTTTCATAAACAAGCAACTTAAGCAATGTTATGTATTTTTCAATATCAACGTAAATTTGGGAGATTTCAATCCTATGATATGTTATTATTTGATAATATGGTCAAACCAATTACTATATATGGATCAGAAATATGTGGTTATACGTATTATGAGAATTTGGGAAGAGTTCATATAGAATTTTGTAAAATTCATTGTAACTTACTATTGCAAGCAGCTGACTTTTTTGCTTTGGAAGAGTGCGGTAGAGCTCCATTATATACAACTTATATTCCAAGATGTATCCAGTACTGGTTTTCAGTTGGAAAATCATAGGTACGTACCCAAAACAATGTTATTACATGCTAAAGCGTTTGGACGAGACAGGTAGGCACAATTGGGCCAGCGAAATTAGAAGTTTATTGTACACATTTGGTTTTGGGTATACGTGACTTTCACATGAGATCGGCAATCCAACTTTGTTTTTGACTATGTTTAAGCAAAGAGTGAAAGATTTGTATATGCAAATATTGTATGGAACTGTTGATGTATCAAGTAAAACCTATTTATTAAAAAATCCCACTATAAATCATTGCTTAACATTGAACAATATCTCTCTATGGAAATATCTTATATACTAAAAAGTTCTCTATCTAGATTTCGATGTTCTTGTCATAATTTAGCTATTGAAAACTTAAATATAGAAAGAAATATGAGGTTGAGTCCTCTATGTTATGCTAGACATATATCAGTAAATTGAAGATGAATTTCACTTTATCATGGAGTGTAGAGAATATGAGGTATATCGAATTCTATTTTTCCGAGCACATTGGCTGGTTGACAGATGTTTTATCAACTTATGTCATGTACAAGTACTAAATATATCTTATCCATTGCACAATTTATATATAGATCAAATGAAAAACGTAAACTGATTATCGATAACAATTTCTTGAATTAGAAAGAATATAAAGTTTACATGAAGAATGTTAGGTAGATATTATCTATAGACAAAACGTAAATTTATACTTAATTTGTTTATACATTCTATATTTGTAATCTGAAATTGTTATAAACATGTTGTATTCATATATCTTCATCCATGTAATGTATAATAATGTTATTATGCTGTTCAACTTGTTTCTTAATTATGATGGGCCGGTGGCCTAAATTATGAAATAAAATTTCTTGATCTTGATCTTGATTCAATAATAAAGATCGAAGTATAGCTGTTCATATTGATGTTGGAATCATTCAAACATTCCAGAATTTCCGAAGTCTACAAACATTGTTATTTAATAGTTACGATTTGTTATATTCTGCATAATGATGAATGATTTTTTTTTTGTTCATTTCTAAACAATGGTTATTCTGAATTTTGATTCCATTTTATCATTGTCAAACTCATAGTGAATGTCCACATTGTGGTCTTAATGATCGCTACTTTAAGTAACGAGTTCTACCACATTCTGGTGGCTCACAGATGCGAGCCTAAACATCATTTGATAACCATGTAGTAACGTCTCAATTGTATAGAATATACGTTGTAACAAATCTTTTGTAAACTAATGAAAAGGTACCTCATGCGAGTAAGACGTTACTCGTTATTGAATACATATTTAGCTAATATAGAGTTTCTGTTACAATCTGAAAATAATAATATGTATATGTTCATACATAACATATATATTGAGTAATTACTTTAACATGTTAGATTAGTATATATAGACAGGAATATCATATCATGTCAGCCACCACCTATACCATTGTTTACAAATATATTAGTATTAGTATTATCGTTATTATTATTATTATTATTATTATTATTATTAATAACTGCAATGTGTAAGTAGTATACTTATACATTGAATAGACATCTACCCACTTCATTGCTAGATAGTTTGTATATATATATATAGTCGTTTTCTGATGTATACATGTTTTTGTTTTTCCAATGTGATGACTTGTCGCCATTCATATGTAAATGTATTTTTTTAACATGTTGCTTATGCTGTTCATATATGTGAACCTAAGTGAAATAAAGAAGTTGAAGTTGAAGTATGTAACTGATTGCAAATCGCTATTAGGTAATACATATAGCTAATGGATTAATTCATCTCAAACGGGTTCGGTAATTGCATTACAACATTCGATAATATAGATACTTTTATTTCAAGTTTCCAGTAGGCTATACAACCTGTGAGGATACTAATACAAAGTATAACATGGTAGCAGTGCAGTAATTAGTACATACTTATACATGTACATATATATATATATATATATATGAAAACGATAAGTATATATTATATCACAATATAACTTTCACTAGCCATTATGCAATCATGTGTAATAAGAAGGTGTTGACAGCTGTACATAGAGATTTACATATTATTCACAAGTTCATTTCTTCACATATGCGCGCAGGAGCACATGCGCGCGCGCGCACCCGCGCATGTACACTCGTTGTTCGAAAAATATACAGTTATATTCCATATAACAGTTCATTTCCTAATTTAAAAGCTTCATAAATAAATATACCTAATTTACCAATTCTAACATTATTTGTTGAGTTAATTAATTCTATAAATTTTATCAAGTTAGGACGTTTCCAAAAATATTTAGATATATATTGATTCATTACCTCTAATACAAAATGAAATTCATCTTCTAACACTCTACAAAGATCACAATTAAGTTCTCTCGTTAACAGGTATTCTAATAGGTTTAACCCATCTGCCAGATTCAATTTTTAATCTATGAGATGAAACTCTTAGTTTTGTAATTGATTGACAAAATTTGTACACACTTATATTTTCTAAATATGGCTGAATTTGAACAATTGCAATACTGTTGTAGAAAACAGCACTGCTTGAGCTCTGCAACCTATGATTCCAATTTTGAATAAAAGGTTCAGTCAATCTTTGTAAACTAATGTTAATAAATATCTTTTCATTTCTAACACCTTGTTGGATCCATACATAATAAAAACCTAGTGAAGCTAATAAATGTTTAACAAGTGATGCCCAGTTACCTTTTTGTGGATACAATTCCAAGTCATTTAACATCATATTATACGATCTAGGTGAAATTGAATATCTCTTAGTAATAAATGATGTTCTTTCCAACTCACCATATATGAAATCATTTTGTGTTGTCTTTTTAACCCTAACATCCTTTTACAAAACTGCAAATGGACTCGTTCAATATGATTTGCTTGTATAAATAATATATGGTGATGTGCTTCACTTAAGATTAGCATGAAAGTAGATATAAAAGTCGAACAGGAACTGCATCATTCAAGGACCATAGTCAACCACAAACACGCATTGAAACAATCATTAATTACACCGGAACTGCAGCATTCAAGGACCTCAGCCAACCACAAACACGCATAGAAACAATCACTAATTACACAGGAACTGTAGCATTCAAGGACCACAGTCAACCACAAACACGCATAGAAACAATCGCTTATTACACAGAAACTGTAGCATTCAAGGACCACAGTCAACCACAAACACGCATAGAAACAATCACTAATTACACAGGAACTGTAGCATTCAAGGACCACAGTCAACCACAAACACGCATAGAAACAATCACTAATTACACAGGAACTGTAGCATTCAAGGACCACAGTCAACCACAAACACGCATAGAAACACTCACTAATTACACAGGAACTGTAGCATTCAAGGACCACAGTCAACCGCAAACACGCATAGAAACAATCACTAATTACACAGGAACTGTAGCATTCAAGGACCACGGTCAACCACAAACACGCATAGAAACAATCGCTAATTACACATGAACTGCAGCATTCAAGAACCACGGTCAACCACAAACACGCATAGAAACAATCGATATTTTTACACAGGAACTGTAGCATTCAAGGACCACAGTCAACCGCAAACACGCATAGATACAATCGCTAATTACACAGGAACTGTAGCATTCAAGGACCACGGTCAACCACAAACACGCATAGAAACAATCGCTAATTACACATGAACTGCAGCATTTAAGAACCACGGTCAACCACAAACACGCATAGAAACAATCGCGTATTACACAGGAACTGTAGCATTCAAGGACCACAGTCAACCACATACACGCATAGAAACAATCACTAATTACACAGGAACTACAGCATTCAAGGACCACGGTCAACCACAAACACGCATAGAAACAATCATTAATTACACAGGAACTGTAGCATTCAAGGACCACAGTCAACCACAAACACGCATAGAAACACTCGCTAATTACACATGAACTGCAGCATTCAAGGACCACGGTCAACCACAAACACGCATAGAAACAATCGCTTATTACACAGGAACTGTAGCATTCAAGGACCACGGTCAACCACAAACACGCATAGAAACAATCGCTAATTACACATGAACAGTAGCATTCAAGGACAACAGTCAACCACAAACACGCATAGAAACAATCGCTAATTACACAGGAACTGTAGCATTCAAGGACCACAGTCAACCACAAACACGCATAGAAACAATCGTTTATTTCACATGAACTTAGCATTCAAGGACCACAGTCAACCACAAACACGCATAGAAACAATCACTAATTACACAGGAACTGCAGCATTCAAGGACCACGGTCAACCACAAACACGCATAGAAACAATCGCTAATTACACATGAACTGTGGCATTCAAGGACCACGGTCAACCACAAACACGCATAGAAACAATCACTAATTACACATGAACTGCAGCATTCAAGGACCACGGTCAACCACAAACACGCATAGAAACAATCACTAATTACACAGGAACTGCAGCATTCAAGGACAACAGTCAACAACAAACACGCATAGAAACAATCGCTAATTACACATGAACTGTAGCATTCAAGGACCACAGTCAACCACAAACACGCATAGAAACAATCACTAATTACACAGGAACTGCAGCATTCAAGGACCACGTTCAACCACAAACACGCATAGAAACAATCGCTTATTACACAGGAACTGTAGCATTCAAGGACCACGGTCAACCACAAACACGCATAGAAACAATCGCTAATTATACAGGAATTGTAGCATTCAAGGACCACAGTCAACCACAAACAGGCATAGAAACAATCGCTAATTATACATGAACTGCAGCATTCAAGGACCACGGTCAACCACAAACACGCATAGAAACAATCCTTATTACACAGGAACTGTAGCATTCAAGGACCACAGTCAACCACAAACACGCATATAAACAATCACTAATTGCACAGGAACTGTAGCATTCAAGGACCACAGTCAACCACAAACACGCATAGAAACAATCACTAATTACACAGGAACTGTAGCATTCAAGGACCACGGTCAACGACAAACACGCATAGAAACAATCGCTTATTACACAGGAAATGTAGCATTCAAGGACCACAGTCAACCACAAACACGCATAGAAACAATCGCTAAATACACAGGAACTGCAGCATTCAAGGACAACAGTCAACCACAAACACGCATAGAAACAATCACTAATTACACAGGAACTGTAGCATTCAAGGACCACGGTCAACCACAAATACGCATAGAAACAATCACTAATTACACAGGAACTATAGCATTCAAAGACAACAGTCAACCACAAACACGCATAGAAACAATCGCTAATTACACATGAACTGCAGCATTCAAGGACCACGGTCAACCACAAACACGCATAGAAACAATCGCTTATTACACAGGAACTGCAGCATTCAAGGACCACAGTCAACCACAAACACGCATATAAACAATCACTAATTACACAGGAACTGTAGCATTCAAGGACCACAGTCAACCACAAACACGCATAGAAACAATCGCTAATTACACAGGAACTGCAGCATTCAAGGACCACAGTCAACCACAAACACGCATAGAAACAACCGCTAATTACACAGGAACTGTAGCATTCAAGGACCACAGTCAACCACAAACACGCATAGAAACAATCGCTAATTACACAGGAACTGTAGCATTCAAGGACCACAGTCAACCGCAAACACGCATAGAAACAATCGATAATTACACAGGAACTGTAGCATTCAAGGACCACGGTCAACCACAAACACGCATAGAAACATTCGCTAATTACACATGAACTGCAGCATTCAAGAACCACGGTCAACCACAAACACGCATAGAAACAATCGCTTATTACACAGGAACTGTAGCATTCAAGAACCACAGTCAACCACATACACGCATAGAAACAATCACTAATTACACAGGAACTACAGCATTCAAGGACCATGGTCAACCACAAACACGCATAGAAACAATCATTAATTACACATGAACTGTAGCATTCAAGGACCACAGTCAACCACAAACACGCATAGAAACACTCGCTAATTACACATGAACTGCAGCATTCAAGAACCACGGTCAACCACAAACACGCATAGAAACAATCGCTTATTACACAGAAACTGTATTATTCAAGGACCACGGTCAACCACAAACACGCATAGAAACAATCGCTTATTACACATGAACTGTAGCATTCAAGGACAACAGTCAACCACAAACACACATAGAAACAATCGCTAATTACACAGGAACTGTAGCATTCAAGGACCACAGTCAACCACAAACACGCATAGAAACAATCGTTTATTTCACATGAACTTAGCATTCAAGGACCACAGTCAACCACAAACACGCATAGAAACAATCACTAATTACACAGGAACTGCAGCATTCAAGGACCACGGTCAACCACAAACACGCATAGAAACAATCGCTAGTTATACATGAACTGTAGCATTCAAGGACCACGGTCAACCACAAACACGCATAGAAACAATCACTAATTACACATGAACTGCAGCATTCAAGGACCACGGTCAACCACAAACACGCATAGAAACAATCACTAATTACACAGGAACTGCAGCATTCAAGGACAACAGTCAACAACAAACACGCATAGAAACAATCGCTAATTACACATGAACTGTAGCATTCAAGAACCAGAGTCAACCACAAACACGCATAGAAACAATCACTAATTACACAGGAACTGCAGCATTCAAGGACCACGTTCAACCACAAACACGCATAGAAACAATCGCTTATTACACAGGAACTGTAGCATTCAAGGACCACGGTCAACTACAAACACGCATAGAAACAATCGCTAATTATACAGGAATTGTAGCATTCAAGGACCACAGTCAACCACAAACAGGCATAGAAACAATCGCTAATTATACATGAACTGCAGCATTCAAGGACCACGGTCAACCACAAACACGCATAGAAACAATCCTTATTACACAGGAACTGTAGCATTCAAGGACCACAGTCAACCACAAACACGCATATAAACAATCACTAATTGCACAGGAACTGTAGCTTTCAAGGACCACAGTCAACCACAAACACGCATAGAAACAATCACTAATTACACAGGATGTGTAGCATTCAAGGACCACGGTCAAAGACAAACACGCATAGAAACAATCGCTTATTACACAGGAAATGTAGCATTCAAGGACCACAGTCAACCACAAACACGCATAGAAACAATCGCTAAATACACAGGAACTGCAGCATTCAAGGACCACAGTCAACCACAAACACGCATAGAAACAATCGCTAATTACACATGAACTGTAGCATTCAAGGACAACAGTCAACCACAAACACGCATAGAAACAATCGCTAATTACACAGGAACTGTAGCATTCAAGGACCATAGTCAACCACAAACACGCATAGAAACAATCGTTTATTTCACATGAACTTAGCATTCAAGGACCACAGTCAACCACAAACACGCATAGAAACAATCACTAATTACACAGGAACTGCAGCATTCAAGGACCATGGTCAACCACAAACACGCATAGAAACAATCGCTAATTACACATGAACTGTAGCATTCAAGGACCACGGTCAACCACAAACACGCATAGAAACAATCTCTAATTACACATGAACTGCAGCATTCAAGGACCACGGTCAACCACAAACACGCATAGAAACAATCACTAATTACACAGGAACTGCAGCATTCAAGGACAACAGTCAACAACAAACACGCATAGAAACAATCGCTAATTACACATGAACTGTAGCATTCAAGGACCACAGTCAACCAAAAACACGCATAGAAACAATCACTAATTACACAAGAACTGCAGCATTCAAGGACCACGTTCAACCACAAACACGCATAGAAACAATCGCTTATTACACAGGAACTGTAGCATTCAAGGACCTGGTTCAACCACAAACACGCATAGAAACAATCGCTAATTATACAGGAATTGTAGCATTCAAGGACCACAGTCAACCACAAACAGGCATAGAAACAATCGCTAATTATACATGAACCGCAGCATTCAAGGACCACGGTCAACCACAAACACGCATAGAAACAATCCTTATTACACAGGAACTGTAGCATTCAAGGACCACAGTCAACCACAAACACGCATATAAACAATCACTAATTACACAGGAACTGTAGCATTCAAGGACCACAGTCAACCACAAACACGCATAGAAACAATCACTAATTACACAGGAACTGTAGCATTCAAGGACCACGGTCAACGACAAACACGCATAGAAACAATCGCTTATTACACAGGAAATTTAGCATTCAAGGACCACAGTCAACCACAAACACGCATAGAAACAATCGCTAAATACACAGGAACTGCAGCATTCAAGGACCACAGTCAACCACAAACACGCATAGAAACAATCACTAATTACACAGGAACTGTAGCATTCAAGGACCACGGTCAACCACAAATACGCATAGAAACAATCACTAATTACACAGGAACTGAAGCATTCAAAGACAACAGTCAACCACAAACACGCATAGAAACAATCGCTAATTACACATGAACTGCAGCATTCAAGGACCACGGTCAACCACAAACACGCATAGAAACAATCGCTTATTACACAGGAACTGCAGCATTCAAGGACCACAGTCAACCACAAACACCCATATAAACAATCACTAATTACACAGGAACTGTAGCATTCAAGGACCACAGTCAACCACAAACACGCATAGAAACAATCGCTAATTACACATGAACTGCAGCATTCAAGGACCACAGTCAACCACAAACACGCATAGAAACAACCGCTAATTACACATGAACTGTAGCATTCAAGGACCACAGTCAACCACAAACACGCATAGAAACAATCGCTAATTACACAGGAACTGTAGCATTCAAGGACCACAGTCAACCACAATAACGCATAGAAACAATCACTAATTACACATGAACTGCAGCATTCCAGGACCACAGTCAACCACAATAACGCATAGAAACAATCACTAATTACACATGAACTGCAGCATTCCAGGACCACAGTCAACCACAAACACGCATAGAAACAATCACTAATTACACAGGAACTGCAGCATTCAAGGACCACAGTCAACCACAAACACGCATAGAAACAATCACTAATTACACAGGAAGTGTAGCATTCAAGGACCACAGTCAACCACAAACACGCATAGAAACAATCACTATTTACACAGGAAGTGTAGCATTCAAGGACCACAGTCAACCACAAACACGCATAGAAACAATCACTAATTACACAGGAACTGCAGCATTCAAGGACCACAGTCAATCACAAACACGCATAGAAACAACCGCTAATTACACAGGAACTGTAGCATTCAAGGACCACAGTCAACCACAAACACGCATAGAAACAATCACTAATTACACATGAACTGCAGCATTCAAGGACCACAGTCAACCACAAACACGCATAGAAACACTCACTAATTACGCATAGAAACACTCACTAATTACACAGGAACTGCAGCATTCAAGGACCACAGTCAACCACAAACACGCATAGAAACACTCACTAATTACACAGGAACTGCAGCATTGAAACACCACAGTCAACACAAACACGCATAGAAAAACTGACTAATTACACAGGAACTGTAGCATTCAAGGACCACAGTCAACCACAAACACGCATATAAACACTCATTAATTACACAGGAACTGTAGCATTCAAGGACCACAGTCAACCACAAACACGCATAGAAACACCTCTAATTACACAGGAACTGTAGCATTCAAGGACCACAGTCAACCACAAACACCCATAGAAACAATCACTAATTACAAAGATGAATAAAAGACAAGATATGACAACTCAAACATAAAATGTTTGGCAATATGGCTACCGCATTCGAACGGTCAATGGCGAAAGAAGGCCGCTGAAAGTTTAAACCAGTAGTATGTATACAGTTACATATTACATTATACATTACAACCAACGACACTAATATTTTTTTTTTTATAAGCTTATTTAAAATTCATTGTTAAATTAACCAATATTTTAATTATAAATATATTGTGTATTTGTTTTTATTAAAGGTAGAAAGCACTCCATATTTGCTTTCTCATACATGATTAACATACATTAATATAATATCATCCAAAAAAAAGTTCGTTCCTGGTAGTCAAATATCATTGAGAACAGGAGTTCCGTTCATCTCATTTTTCTCTGAAGTTGCCGTCCCAATATAACTTAATATGATGTGTTAACGGAACGTAAAACACCAATTTATTCATTCGGTTCTGACGATCTCCTTGCATTAGTGTTATATCATCCCGAAAATCTTTCGGGTGTGATATTCCCCATGATTTCGTGTTAATTCCCGTGCATTAGTGTTATATCATCCCGGAAATCTTTCGGGTGTGATATTCCCCATGAATTCGTATTATTTCCCGTGCATTAGTGTTATATAATCCAGGAAATACGTTCGGGTGTGATATTCCTCATGAATTCGTATTATTCCCCGTGCATTAGTGTTATATCATCCAGGAAATACGTTCGGTGTGATATTCCCCGTGCATTAGTGTTATATAATCCAGGAAATACGTTCGGGTTTGAAATTCCCCGTGCATTAGTGTTATATCATCCCGAAAATTTTTCGGGTGTGATATTCCCCATGAATTCGTGTTAATTCCCGTGCATTAGTGTTATATCATCCCGGAAATCTTTCGGGTGTGATATTCCCCATGAATTCGTATTATTTCCCGTGCATTAGTGTTATATAATCCAGGAAATACGTTCGGGTGTGATATTCCTCATGAATTCGTATTATTCCCCGTGCATTAGTGTTATATCATCCAGGAAATACGTTCGGTGTGATATTCCCCGTGCATTAGTGTTATATAATCCAGGAAATACGTTCGGGTTTGATATTCCCCGTGCATTAGTGTTATATCATCCAGGAAATACGTTCGGGTGTGATATTCCTCATGAATTCGTATTATTCCCCGTGCATTAGTGTTATATCATCCAGGAAATACGTTCGGGTGTGATATTCCTCATGAATTCGTATTATTCCCCGTGCATTATTGTTATATAATCCAGGAAATACGTTCGGGTTTGATATTCCCCGTGCATTAGTGTTATATCATCCAGGAAATACGTTCGGGTGTGATATTCCCCATGAATTCGTATTATTTCCCGTGCATTAGTGTTATATCATCCAGGAAATACGTTCGGGTGTGATATTCCCCGTGCATTAGTGTTATATAATCCAGGAAATACGTTCGGGTTTGATATTCCCCGTACATTAGTGTTATATCATCCAGGAAATACGTTCGGGTGTGATATTCCCCGTGCATTAATGTTAGGCTATATCATTCAGTAAATACGTTCGGGTGTGATATTCCCTGTGCATTAGTGTTATATCATTCAGGAAATACGTTCGGGTGTGATATTCCCCGTGCATTAGTGTTATATCATTCAGGAAATACGTCTGGTGTGATATTCCCCGTGAATTCGTCTTATTTCAAGAAAGACATTCTATTCCCATATATTATTTTAGAAATATTTATTATTTCGATTCTAACACAACAATAACCCCATTGTTTACGCTATTGTTGGGGCATTCGTGTTAGAATAGTTAAACACGACCTCCGCAGTCTTTCATATACACAAAGAAGAGAGACAGCTGTATGTTATTCTACGATAAAATACAGCTGTTCCATTAATTCTCCGCGTATACTTCATCCGTTAGAAGCGCCACGTTACATGACGTCATATGATATAAACCCATCATATGCATCATTAATGAGCATCTTAAACAAGCTGAGAACGTTTGACGTCATACAGCGCAAGCTATATGACGTCAGCAATGACTTAATTGTTGTCACGTGACTACTAGTGTATTGAAACGCAGAACTCTGCATAAGGGGGCGCCCGATGGAACAGCCTGTAAACATAGCAGCCTGATTACCTCGACCTCCGAGATAATATATAGTGCCCCAACAATAGCGTAAACAATGGGGTTATTGTTGTGTTGGAATTTATTATTTCTTATTTAGGATTATTGACAAGGGACATGGGCTCACATTCCCTACCTAGCTGGAAATAATATTCACCCGAGCCGTTAGGCGAGTGGGAATATACTTTCCAGGCAGGGAATGTGAGCCTGTCAAGAATCCTAATAACGAATTTGTCATACTTTAAAGTTGTAACCTTATATTTCAGAAAAAAACAGCCAAAAACACGATTTCATTTTTATTGCGCCAATTTCCCCGTAACGTGCCTCTAACTAGACGTTTTTTTTTTGTTTTTTTTTCTGGGGGCTGGCGTGGCGCAGTCGGTAGCGCGGCGGATTTGTAACCGGAGGCCCCGGGTTCAATCCTCCGTGGTGCCACTGAATTCCGTCGGTGTGTCCTTGGGCAAGACACTTTACCTTAGCCTCGTCCGTCGGATGGGGACGTAAACCGGGCGGTCCCGTGTATCGGTCTATCCTCCGAGCACGTTAAAGAACCATAGGAATCTATTCGATAATAAGAGTAGGGCAGGTTCCCGGATTCCTATGTATCCTTCCCCTCTCTCTGGGGCGGCTCTAAATAACCTAAACTGTGTTGATGAGCCGTTAAACAACATTCAATTGTTTATTTTCTTGACGTCATCGATCTAACGTCGTTAAATTTAGCGGATTTCCAGGATAATTCCCCGCGTATATTTCATCCGTTGGAAGCGCCACGTTACATGGCGTCACTTGGTATACGTCACGAAGACAAACTCAACAGTAATTTAAATGATATGTTAATTACAACAAACTTGCCATGCTCCCAAACCGTGCACACACCCGATATAAACCCATCATATGCATCAGTACATAAAACATTAATAAGCATCTTGAACAAGGTGAGAACGTTTGACGTCATACAGCGCAAGCTATATGACGTAAACAATGACTTAATTGTTTGTCACGTGACTACTAGTGTATTGAAACGCAGAACTTTGCATACGGGGGCGCCCAATGGAACATCCTGTAAACATAGCAGCCTGATTACCTTGATCTCCGAGATAATATATAGTGCCCGAGCAAGAGTGATTTAATTACTACGCATCCGAACTCATACCGATAAAACACAGGTACATAACGTTATGTATTATTTCTTAAATAAAATAAACGTATTTTATCACAATGTTAATGTTCTATTATCTGTAAAATTGCTAAAAATATACACTTACGATTGTTTGAGACTTTTACACACATAGGAAAGCGCAGAAAAGCGATATGAAGGAAACACTCGGCGGTTTCCAAAACGAATCGCCAACGTTTTCGTCGCCAATTTGTTTTTATGTATTCGAGTAATGGGGGTACCTTCGGGGAATTCGTCCTATGTCCACGTCGCTCATGTCTACGGCGCACTGGCCAACGAAATCCTGAGAATTTTCTTTGCAGTATGACAATAATGTTTATTTAAGGCAGTCAATATAGACATCAACGATGAAATGGGATACTATAATATTTTAATTCTCTAATATGGTCCCAATTAACACAATAGGGTACTACGCAGTCAACACTGTTGATACTGAAAGCCAGGTCAGTCATCATCGACAATTTTACTGATAGCCTTATCGAATTCTGTCATAGTTGAGAGTTAACATTTACCAAATAATAAATTGTGTATTTAATATCGGTGTTTGGTCATTTGGGTAATATAATGTATTTAATATCGGTGTTTGATCATTTGGGCAAATTATTGTATATAATATCGGTGTTTGATCATTTGGGCAAATTATTGTATATAATATCGGTGTTTGGTCATTCGTGTAAAAGAATGTAGGCTATTTAATATCGGTGTTTGATCATTTGTGCAAATTAATGTATATAGTATCGGTGTTTAGTCATTTTGGTAAAATGATGTATTCCTGTTAGGCGCCATATATCCTTTCAATGTGTTGGAGCGCCTTAAAACCCCAATTTAATGTTATCAGCCTCATGTTCTCCTAAAGAAAAGTTTCCAGTGCGATTATCAAAGTCAATATATGCATTTATTGCAAACGTTTATTGTATGCTTTCATATTTGCATTGAGTTAATCGTTTAAGTATTCTACAGTATTGGACGTTGGCAACGTATCCATATTGCACGTTGATAAGGAGCTACGTTCAACTGTTAAGAAACGGAAACGTGCCATATTGTCAACATGTCAAGATGATGTAATTTTTCAGGATTCTGTGAAAAAAATCGACAAAATAATTGAATTGTTCACTTGACGGATTTTAACGCTGACGACATGTTCAACATCTTTAGAAAATCGCTTAACATTTGTAATGATGTCAACGTCGATGTCATACATTGATACTTGTTTTATACATATTGTAAAACAGGTCGAAGGCCTTGTCAAGTTTGTACCAAGAGTCTTAAGCAAGTTATCTGGTTCTTAATTAGGTAAAAGTGCCATTTATTGATTACTGTTGATATATTGTTACAAATAGATAACTATGTTGTTTTTATTGTCCAAAGATGTGTTGTTGTTGTTGATGATGATTTTAATGGGAGGGTATTTGATTTATTGTTTGCAATAGTGTATTGAATTGTTAGGATCTGATCCAACTCGCATGATTGAAGCCGTCGATAATAGATCTCATTTACAAACGGTCTTGAAAAATAACATTCAATTTACATGAAACGAAAACGTTCACTCAGCCCTGCTCAAAGCCTGTTAAATCTATAGCGTGTGAATGACCCTCCAGCAACTGAACTTCGATTAACTTTCCAGAGTCCTTGAAAAGACTGGTGGTAATAGTTATTTGGTTAACTTGATGAGTTTTTTTCTGGTGTTATTTTCCAGATTACTTAACGACCTAAGAGGTCTCCAGTGTCAGCTTCATTTATTTCTTTACCAAGTATTACACTTAAGAACAGAAAAAGCTAACACATTACATGGAGTTTGTCGTTGCACAGTGGACTTTAATCTTTTTTAGAGTAAATGCTTGTTGTGTCAAAGGTATTTCGGCATTTACAGCTAAATACACTACGAGTACGAAATTAGACGAGCTTAGTGGCGAATGAAACATCCTTATTGTTAACAAAATTAAAGAAGGACCGTCCTCTGTGTACATTTGTTTATCTATTTGTGTAAATTGTATATTTGTATTGTTTATTATTTTTCTGACTAGATTTATATATTGTAAACATGTTGTAGACGAGAAACTGTATAGCTTAAGTCTGGATAAAAGTTCTGTTCTGTTCTGTTCTGTTCTGTTAACCCTTTGTTTGTTATTTACAAGCCAATATGTAAGCCATATAATCATATCGATGAAGTGTTTTTTTTGTGTGTGTTTATCGCTTTTTTTTGCTTTGTATCAAAGAGTACACGTAAATACAACCTTATTTAGAAACATGGGCAATAATTTTATATTGAAGTACTTATCAAGCATTACAAAAGAAACGCATAATCAAAAACTTGCCTATACTACACTATTATATACACCTAATTCCACGTAATATTCCAGATATATCTCAACGTGTTTGGTACAAAAAGGGACTACAACTAATTACAGAAAGTACAACTCTGTCATATAGTAGACCTTTTAATCAAAGTATACTTTGTTACACGAAATTTATAAATGTTGAAGTTTTGCTTAAAACACTCAGTATTGTGTTTAATGTTAAGAAATTGCAACGTTTAAAGCCTAGGTTTGCTCATCTGCTTGAGCCAAACGCGCATTCTGTCAATAATGAAACTTTAAAGGGGTAACCATTGGTATGTTCGGTGCTGTTTAAACCTTCTTTCCGAAAGGACAGGCCTAATGTCGCCCTGTACCATTCCATTAGCAATAGCATACTAAATATACAATATATAGCGAAATTACCCATTATGCGTGTCTTTTTCCTTTCATTTAGTATCAACTAAGCATCGTTTTTACTTTAAAACTGAATGCATATATTTACATAAAAGAAATACAGTTGGAAGCTTTCAATTGTTCTTCGTTATTACTATTGGTTTAATCATATTATTAGTTAATTAAAATCTACATTTAGTAGTAATCAAAACTAAGTTGCTGTGAACTATCTCAGTAACTAGTAATAATGATTTCCAAATACGCAAGTTATGTAGAAATTTGAATTAAAGAAATCAAGGATGCCGTTAACCTCCTTAAACTATATCATAACCTTGAACACGATCTGAAAGGATTGGTCGTAGGTTTAGACAATTGGTCAAGCATTTTAAGAATTGTACATACCTGCAGGCTGGACAAAACGTTTAAAGAAAATCAGTAAGTTACTATAGTAGTTATGGAATCGGAAATACATTTATTAAGACAAATAGTCTTTGTTTATCGAACGATATACTGAGAGGAAAAAGAAGTTATGAAAAGCAATTTCACCATACTGAGCCGATTACGACCTCAAAGAAAGGCAGTTTTCAGCAATGTGTTTATAATAAAGAGAATATGTGTTGGTACTAACAAAACGCTATCATTACTGTATACCGTTATATCGACAAAATGACTCAACCATGTATCACATTAACACAGGAAGAATACTGTGTTTAGAATAGTTTGAGTAAACCAATGGATATTGCTCATGTAATTTACCTACCGTGAACAAAACATGTTTCGTGTGTTTCATCACATTAAAACGATTGCTCAAAAGCATTTGTTGAGAAACATCCCCAATGGAATAGTTCATGTAAAAATCGTTAATGTATTTTGTAATTGTAAAACAGCGAAGTGGTGTTTAGCATTGATAAGTGAAATCATATAAATAAAAAATGCAACGCCGTCATATATAATACGTAATGTGCAAGACTGTTTCTGTAGTTCATAAAAAAAATTCGCCAGTGAAAAAGACATTATATATTAGAAGTAACGCATTCTCGCCCTCGATCGATACTAGTATCATCTCTCGTGTTTGGCACTTGTAATTATGGGAGAAAAAGTAGTCCGGTCAGGTGATTTGCATATATATATAGCTAGGACAAAACCCCAATCTAGACACGCCGGACAAAAGCACCAAACTTTCCTCAAATGTGTGTTTTATATTTCTATGTATTTTTAAAAGGGTCCCCAAAGGTTTGTGAATCCCTAAATGTATTAGGATTATATGCACACCGAATTACCGCACCGCGGATGAAGTCCTGAAAAATCAGGAGGGCACCTGCCGAATAACAGTGATGATTTTGAAAAATTCGAAATGACGTCAGTATGGAAGTAACGATCACCAAAAATAAAAACAAAAATGTCACTAGGGGTATCTCACTGAAACGGTCAGTGGCAAAAAGGTCACGGGGGTTTAAATCAGTTAACGGGAATTCAGAAAATATGTGAGTAGCTGTTGTAATCAAAGCGTCCCAGTTAAAACCAAAACGTTATTACCACTGAACACCAATATTTGGACAAGCTTATTCTTAACTGTCCACCATATAAGTCAGTGTCCTTCTGTTAAGAAAGACATTATGTAAATGAACATATTCAAATTATTGCTGAGCAAGCATCGGGTAATAACTCTTACCTGCACGTCATAATGAACTGGGCAAGTCATAACAGTACACGTGTTTGGTAATTAACTTACAACATTCAGAATTGTGTATTCTCCTCGAAGGAAGAGGATATACTTGGTTTGTCTGTAAGTCCTAATATATTGGCCGGATCATAATTCAAAAGCTACTTATGGGACAGCAATGAAACGTCACACAACGATAGAGGGCAATGAGAGAAAGTGTAGAGCATAAGAACCATAACTCTATCTTTATTCAAATTAACTTTATTGCCCTTTCACAGTTATCACTTATAATTCTCATGAGAGTTACGTATGTTTGTCTGTCTGTCCGTCCATATGTCTGTATGTCTGTCTGTGTCGGTCCGTCCGGATGATCTTGTTTTTAAATGGTACGCAACTGTATGTTATTGTTTTTGAATATTTTATAAGAAGGCCTCTACATACATTTATTATTATGAACATTTTCCCTTTAAATTTTATACTTTAGGTCTACTGATAAAACTTCATTTAAACAAATCATGAATCTGTTCTACCGATATTCTTGTTTACCTAAAGATGAATGGCCATCCTTTTTATAGTATTACCAATTAACAAATTTAACTCTTAAACATCATACGAGCATTTCTTGATAGTCCCGGAGAGAAAAATATATTTAAAACAGCTACTAAGTTGTATGTAAAAATAAGTATTATTTGCATGATGTAGATACTACTTTTACCAATGGATACTACTTTTACAAATGTGTGACTGCACGGGGAAATGAGGTAAATCTGAATTGTATAGCTGCACAACTGTTGCCAGATACTTGATAAATACATTTATCTGTGGATTCATTTACCTGTTCAAAGTTTTCTAGGTCATCAAATAAAATCTTATTCTCGCTTTTCACAGCTATTTCAATGTATGAATTGTAAATATCTATTGTTGTGTATTGATTTCGATTTAAATAAACATAAACATGTTCTTGAAACAAAACATGGGCGTAGAACTTTAAAATGTTAAGGCAAGTCTAATGGATGGATTACATTTAAATGTCCATACATTACACCTTTAAAGGAGAACATTTCCAGCATTTTCGCCTTCAGATCTGTCATTTGTATCTAAATCGATGTTTATATGCATACATCTACATTTTAAACTTAAGTTGAATTGAGATTTTGTTACTGTTTTTAACTAACAAACATTCGCTTATCAAGATTAGACACGTCTAAAAGTTTCTTCTTTAATGATTAACCAGACTTGCATTAGTGATCTATCATCCAGGATATGATTTTCACTCCTTATATTCCCAATCGTGAAAATATTTAATCGATAGAGACAGTATGGGTGAATTGGGATATTACAGTATTCACTATTACGACCCCAATTAGCCCAATATGGTACTGCTGAAATAACACTGTTGATATATCGGACAATATCAGATATTTGTAGCATAGTCGGTGCATGGCATTTCCTTTGATGAATGCAAAGCATTAACTATTTTAATTTAGGGTAACTAAAAGGGCGCGGCTATATCGACTAAAGGGGAGCGGCTATACCGTACTACAACTACCAGATAGAGGAATTTAGAGTACGGACGTCACTCTGACGTCACAGTGTTACTAAATACACCATGCTACAAAAAGATAGAGTCTGCCTCAGCTCGTCGGTGATGGGCTACGCACATCTCGGTGTTAAATAATCCAACTCGCTGAGACCAGATTATCTATTACTTCAAATGCTGTCATAATTGAATGCTTCTGAAATTGTGATTGCGCTTATTTATCGGTTTGTGTCAGTTGTGGTAACTCTTAAATGGTGAATGCGTGGGGAAAAAAGCTTTTAATTTAAACTCTTTCATGGAAGTTATTTAAATGAAAAATGTGTCACTTTAAAACGCAATCTTTCTTGGATATAAAATGGAAAATTGCGTGTACCGAGTGTATGTCACATGCAGGTGAGATGTTTGTAAAAAATAATGTTGTTGTCTTTCTTCTATTTCAGACAGTGTAGCGTAGATTATGTTTTTGATTAATTTGAAAAAATCGCGTCTTTATTATTCGTGATGGAGGTGTTAACACGTTGCGTTGTAAACTTTCTCGCCTCTCACCGCTGTGGATTCGAATCCCACGGGGAGATTAATTTATAAGCGAAAAGTGTCAATTCTTCCGGATTGCGGGAGGTATACAGTACTGGTTTTACCCAGAAAAAATTGAATGGTCTTAGACAGACCATATAGAATCGACTGTCATATATGGCCTAAAATGTGCAATAAATGAAGTGAAATACCTTTCAAACAAACAAACAATAATAATATCGCCTATGAATCTGCCTAGTTTACTAGACTATACAACCGGATGGCGATTTCTTTATTTACACTGTTCCGTTTTCAAGCGATGACTATACGAGCAAGGTTTGTTCTACCCTAGAACCCGATTTAAACACCCATTTTTGTCATTGACCATACCAAGGCGATATTGCCAACCATTATGCGCTTTTATGCGTCAAACTTAATTTTTAAATATATATATATATAAAATCGACCGTCATATATGGCCTAAAATGTGTAATATATAACGTGACATATCATTCAAACAATTGAATTGAATTGAATTGAATGTTGTTTAACGGCTCATCAACACAGTACAGGTTATTTAGAGCCGCCCCAGAGAGAGGGGAAGGATACATAGGAATCCGGGAACCTGCCCTACTCTTATTATCGAATAGATTCCTATGGTTCTTTAACGTGCTCGGTTGATAGACCGATACACGGGACCGCCCGGTTTACGTCCCCATCCGACGGACGAGGCTAAGGAAAAGTGTCTTGCGCAAGAACACACCGACGGAACTCAGTGGCACCACGGAGGATTGAACCCGGGGCCTCCGGTTACAAATCCGCCGCGCTACCGACTGCGCCAAGCCAGCCCTCAAACAAACAAACAATAATAATATCGCCTATGAAGGCTGCCTAGTATACTAGACTATACAAACTGGTGGGGGTTTCTTTATTTGCACCGTTCCGTTTTCAAGAGATGACTATACGAACGAAGTTTGTTCCACCCTAGAACCCGATAAAAACACTCAATTTTGTCATTGAACATTCTAAGGCGATACCCTTATTGCCAAACATTATGCGGTTTTATGAGTCTGATTTAATTTTTAAATATTTATAAAAGATATATATATAGTTATTGTGGTAAATGCGTTGGTTATGATGACTGCGTTCTGGGTGTTCTGCACTACCTTTCGGCCTTTGAATTTACTTTTGTAAGAAGTGATATATGCATTTAAAGTGCATGTCTACTACTTGGACAGAAAAGAGATACTTTCTACTGGGAATTAGTATCCACTTGCCACACGTACCTGGGCATACGCACTGACGCACGTGCGTACAGGCTATTAAAGAAGCAAACAAATAAAAAAGGCTAAAAATGCGGAAAATGCAATAAAAACTGAAGGTATATTGGGAGGCACATTTGTGAATTCAAAACTCGATGGTGCGTATACCTAAATTAGCCCCAGGAACGCCCCTGATAGAGGTACCGCCTTTGAACGGTCAGTCAAAAAAAACGTATGCAACGTTAGGAGAGTAAGCAAAGCAATGCGAACGATTTCAGATGTGTGCGTTATTTTCACATTTTAGGGGTATTAGAATAGAAATAGAACATCGTTTACGGTGAATTATCTAATATTATCTATAATATATCATGGTTTGTCGTTCAATTGTAAACAATAATTTCACTCGCCCTTCGTGCTCGTGAAATTATTGTTTACACTTCGTGCTCGTGAAATTATTTTTTACAATTGAACTCCAAACCATGATATATTATAGATAATATTAGATAATTCACCGTAAACGATGTTCTATTTCTATTCTAATACCCCTAAAATGTGAAAATAACGCACACATCTGAAATCGCCAAACCATGATATATTAAACGATAATTCACAGTAAACGATGTTCTATTTCTTAAATATAAATGATATTTATATAAAATGTGAATGAATGAATGGTGTTTTACGGCACGTCGACACAAAAATACGTCCTATTATGCGCAGATGAGGAAATGAAGTAGTAAATAAGAAATAATGTAAATATATAAAGATAAAACTAATTAGTATATATTATTAGTTATTAGGATTCTTGACAGGGGACATGGGCTCACATTCCCTGCCTGGAAATTATATTCACCCGAGCCGTCAAGAAGCCTAATAACGAATTTGTCATACTTCAAAGTTTTAAACATTTATTTAAGAAAAAAACGTCCAAAAAACGATTTCATTTTTATTGCGCCAATTTCCCCGTAACGTGCCTCTAACTAGACGTTGTTTACTTTCGTGACGTCATCGCTCTAACGTCTTAAATTTGGCGGATTTTTTAATAAAATAAACGTATTTTGTCACTATGTTAATGTTTTATTATCTGTAAAATTGCCAAAAAAATACACTTACGATTATTTCAAACTTTTACACACAGTGGAAAGCGCAAAAAAGCGATAGGAAGGAAACAATCGGCGGTTTCCAAACCGAATCGGCAACGTTATCGTCGCCATTTTGTTTTTGTGTATTCGAGTAATTGGGTACCTAAGGGGAATTTGTCCCATGTTCACGTCGCGAGACGTAGACATGGGCTCATGTCTACGGCGCATTGACCAATGAAATCCTAAGGATTTTCTTTGCAGTATGACAAAAAACGTGAAAACAATGTACTATTCGTTTACAGTTCTGTATTAATTTAACTAACGTATAACAGATTCATGCATGCACGGTTGCAGAAGGGATGATATAAACTCACAAAATCTATAATCTACAGTAGATTGCCCTTCAGTATGTCATTTGTTTATAAAAAACATATATATGTTACTATTTGTAATCGTTAAAGTAGTTATCCCACCAACAACAGCCACAGTTTGCAAAACATGTACACCATTTCTAAACCTACTGACGACAAGGTATATATATATATCTATATATATATATATATAACTTACATATTTTGAGAATAATATATTTATTTTTATAAATATCTTGGTATACCGTGTCTTCATTTTTTTATTTTGATTATGCAAATCATTATGTGTTTTTTTTAATCCAATCACTTTTCTATAACGAGACAGATAGATAGGCAGTTTTTGGCACGACAACAAAATAAATGCTAATAAAGCAAGATAGTTTACCTTATAAATATAGCTAAATTACTCATATAAAGAAATTTATATGTTATTTCAAAGAAATGATCGATGAACGAACGCCAGTTTTGCCTGTTTTAAGACAAAACTCAAGAAAAATAGCTATAAATATTCACTAGAAGACATTTGGATTTAATGAGTAATCTATAAAGAAACAGGATATATATCTTAATGGCTGAGGCCGAGCAAGCGTTGCTAAGCAATACAGCCCGTTCTTGAAAAGTTTATGTATTTGAATTATTCTACCATGTCTACTGGGAAACATGATTCAAAATATGTCCAACTTTATAATAAAACTCGAATATAAACACTAAAAATAAATGAGTAAACAATAAAAAAAGAAAAGAAAGCGGAATCGGGAAATGGATACCAGTACATTTCATATCGGGTCGATCGCTTGAGATAATTCTAGTCAGTATGTTGCGCACCAATCGGCGTTGTATGTTGAATGTAAATCCTCACGTTTCATGGTAATTACATGTTCGTGTCCAGTCCACAACTTCAGAACAACTTGAAGTATTTAGATGAAAACGTGTTGATTTTATCTGTTTAAGTCAATGCGAGACTATAGCTTGAAGGTAAAGGATAACGGCGAGGGGGAATATAATTTCCAGGCAGGGAATGTGAGCCCATGTCCCGTGTCAAGAATCCTAATAACGAATTTGTCATACTTCAAAGTTGTAACCATTTATTTAAGAAAAAAACCCAGCCAAAAACACTATTTCATTTTTATTGCGCCAATTTCCCCGTAACGTGCCTCTAACAAGACGTTGTTTATTTTCGTGACGTCATCGCTCTATCTCGTTAAATTTGGCGGATTTTTTAATAAAATAAACGTAATTTTATCACTATGTTAATGTTTTATTATCAGTAAAATTGCCAAAATAATACACTTACGATTATTTCAGACTTTTAAACGCAGTGGAAAGAGCAGAAAAGCGATAGGAAGGAACAATCGGCGGTTTCCTGAGAATTTTCTTTGCAGTATGACAAGATATTTGGATATAACTGGTTTACGTAGCAATACTATAGGGTTTGTCGAGTATCAAATACCGGATTGATTGGATAAAGGTTCGCCGAGCTTGTATCCTATCCATGACTTTTATATAGCGTTTTAACCTTTTACTTTCATTTTTTTTTTGAGTGGTGTATAACGTCATTTTCAGCATATGTTAGGCTATATATGACTTTGAGTGGTGAAGGCAGACCACCCACTTATTCCTGGGTTGAATCAGTACTGAATACCTCCAGCCATCCGTAAGAATCGACATTTTCTCTTTTTAATCGAGCTCCCAGTGGGATTTGAACCCGCAGCGGAGCGTTTAGTACTATCCAATGTCTCGAAACACCGTTATATGTCCACACAAGTCTTTAAGTAGGAGAACCATTGTTTGAAAAGTTGATTGTATTATTTACAATTCTGGTAAACATTTGTTTATGTTTCGTTTTTGCATAAATGTTTTTGCATAAATTGGTTTGACCATGTATGTTTATTCTGTAATTTTGAAACAACCTTAAACGTTAAATAAAATATTTGGCGTTTTTAAAGCCGTACTATTATCAAGTCCTCTTGAGTACTATTTATTTTCTCCATACAAACTTACATTTCTATTGTTTTTAATGAGTATTTCTACTTTGATGATTGTCTTTTAAATGGCATATGGCTTTACTGACATTGTTTTGCTGAACACGGGATCCCTTGTAAGCAGCGAACACAAATAAGAGACACAAGTACCAGACTCGGTTTTTGCCACCGACCATTCCAATGTGGTAGCCCTATTCACAGACATATTAATACGGTATTAGGTCTGTGCCCTCTTGTCCTCCTAATTATTGTTGTTTTCTGTGCGCGGTTTTTGGTTTACTGTGGTTCTTGAATGCTGCATCGACATTAATTTTATATCTACGTTATTGAGTCCGTTCATAAGAGGTAATACAAGTTGCAACACACCTAACACACCCTATCACCGGTTTAAACGGTGTTCTACTATAAAGTCACAATGGCTAGCTCTAACAATCCCAACGGACCAGTCAGGGGCGTACCTGGAGCTTTTGAAATGTACGCCACATATGAGAACTTTTATTTTTCACTTTTGCTGACTAATTGTACGCATTGGCGTACGTGCGTATGGCTGGATACGCGCCTGCCAGTAAGTAATTACACCTACTGATTCGTAGTGCGGAAACATGCTTTATAGTCGCCATACACCACTACACGAGTGCAAGTGGGAATGCCTAAGCTCATCTCCTGTGTGCAATGTTTGTCTAATATAACCACATACATGATATGTTCTTTACTGTTATGATGAAGTTTTTCTTTAGTTTATTGGCGATTATTTGCCGGTCATTCACTTCTGTTGGCCCCGTGTAAGAATGTTCTTATATATTCTGAAGCAGGTCGAATGTCTTGCCAAGTTTGTAACACGTATAAAGAAAGATAAATGGGATACATTCATGAGGTAACCATTGGCATTTATTAAAGGGACACACGGTAATCTTGATTTTTTTATTTTAAACTTACGGCGTCCCGCTAGTTTTTCTAGTAACTTACATTTGTTCTGTCATTAATATTAATAATAAGAATAGTAATAAACACACTGTATTTGCATATTATTCAATTTTGATATTATTGCACCAATAATATATTAAAACTTATAGTAGAATAAGACGAAAAAGTGGATACTTAAAATTTTATTTATTTAAAATGTAACCAGGTTAAAAGTAAACATGATCCTGGATATATAAATCGAGACACCCGTTTCAAACGCTTCAAGATTGCCGTGTGTCCCTTTAATATTGATAAAGATGCTTTGTTAACAAAATCTTATTTCCCCAAGACCATTAATTTTGTTTGAACAATGTATATTGAACGTGTAGGATTTCCCATTATTGTAGTAGTCGGTCTTCGTGTACATATAAACTTAGCTCTTTGAAACGACCAATGGTATTTTGGTTTTACTGGGTGATATTGACCTGGTGTATTGTACTGCTAATATGAAGGATTGCTAAATCAAATATGAGGTATCCGGGGTCATAAATGATTTACTTCCATACTAGTGTTAGAGTTGAGAAAAAAATCATATAACAACTTTCACAGGTCATTATTGCTACCAAAGAAATACTAGTCTTGTCTTAGATTGGTGAAGTTCTTGCTTATTTCAACGAGTTTTTGTCACTCACAAACCCAGTTTACTAACTACTGAATACGACGAATCATAAATGTTAAGTGAAACTACTTGTTTATTTCAAAACAAGTTAGGTTTTTGTAAATAACAGCTTATAAGCAGGCAGGTATTTTTATTTTAATATTCTCATTTTACTGTTTCCTTAAACTGTGGTAGTAAAGTTTCAAGGAAATCTTCATGAAACAATTTTCGAAAGAATAAATCCATTTTACGGTAGAAATTATTTGCTACGGTGCCACCTCATGTGTATGTCTTTACAGGTGAAAAGACGGGGAAGATGTACAACCTACTTCGATTTCTTTATACGGAAAATTTGACGTCACCAATTTCTTTTTTTATAGTTTTCGAACGTATCAACAGCGACAATATCATAAGTATTTATCAGGGAGTAACACTTTGAAGTACGCTTTTAAATCAACATGGCATACGTTTTTGAACTCCATTGAAGTTGTTTACACATAGCAACACATGTTTACGGATGATAATTATGTTGATATCTTGTAAAACATTATTACATTTAATTTAGTATGCTTATTTTAATACGGTTAACATTTAAAATATTGTTTGACATTGTTTGACACGATGAAGAAGTATCATGGGAAGAGTAATATTAAGCGGTTAATTCAAGTGGACTTTTAGATATTGAAACGAACTTGAATCATGCTATAGATGCCATTGCGTTCGGACGCTGTGGTTTCTATAGGACAATGTTTATATTATAAATCCTATTCTGACACTTGCACGGATGTATCAGACTACATTTTCTTATGAATCAAATTAATTCTTAATATATGTGCTTTGGTCGGCGTTGGAAACAATTAGTTGCAAACATAACCTGAGGAGTATTTGAAAGAGTATCACTAATCTATAGAGGGGCGCCAGATATTGTTTGACATTGTGTATGAAGAAAGTTTCTAGTATCATGGGAAGGGTAAATATAGATACAAAAATAGATTAAACGGTTAATAAAAGTTATGTGGATATTTAAACGAAATTGAATCGCGCTGAAGTTAACCTGATCATTTACGCTTTAAAGTAAATTGGTACTCGTTCATGTTTTAATATTTCACTTGTCATTTACCTAGTCTTTATTGTCTGCTATTTCTTGCCAATTCTGTATACATGCTCACAACCTTTCAGCTTCATTCTGGCATATGTAACAGCAAAGTTCGGCGGTGTACATGAAAACATGACGATGGAATTGGACAGATTGATGGAAGGCTATGATAAAAGACTAAGACCGGGTTTTGGAGGTGATATATGGTTTATTTTTATTAAATAGTTTATTTCCAAAGATTAGTGGTGTTTGTTTGCAAAACATATATCGTGTAACACGGTACAGGTTATGGGAAAAAATAATTTCTTTATTTATTTCGTCGAAATAGATTCAAATGGAAATGGAAAAGTAAAATAGACAAAGTAAACTATTTTATATTCGTATGTGACGTCACGTGACACACTTATTTAACATGTTATTACTCACATTTCTATATGTTTTTCTGCTAATTAAGAGGTTTTCTACAATTAACCATAATTATGATTTCGGATAAATACATAAACACAAACACTTTAGATGGACACACACCAAACTTTATTCCTCATAAACTCGAGGAGTAATACTGAGTTCCTACACCTGTACACATATTGAATATTTGCAAATCCGATTTGATAAATTGTAAAAAACAACAACAAAAAAACCAACGAAGACCTTAAATCAAAATATGTCGGAACATTAATTACTAGTGGTATCTTATTTAATGCCTTGGGAATAATACTATCTGTTATATGCAATGCTTTTGGACTATTGCTAAATGGTATAGTTAATGCCTTTGGACTATTACTTATTGTTATATTTAATGCCTTTGGAATAATATTATATGTTATGTTTAATTTATTTAGACTATTACTGTTATATTTAATGCCTTTGGGAATATATTACTGTTATATGTAATGCAGCATTATTTTAGTAAAACATGTGGTAAATAATATAATTAGGAACAAATATTAATCCATTTTCCTTTACCCGATCTTGGAAGCTTTCAGGTAAATATGACACTGCATGAATAAACAGTGTACCTAATTTTAATGTTTTACAATGGCTGTATTTCCCTTAAAGGCATTTGCTGTAGTTTTCCATGCGCAGCTTTATTGGGCGACTTCTCTTCTAAAATTATTGGATGGATTTGCCTACAAATTTACAGGAATGTTGCTTTTGATGTCTAGTTGTATTTTTTGTCTTTTTTTTTATTCATTTTTTTTATTTTTTTTATTTATTTTTTTTGAAATTTATTTTTTATTCAATTTTTTTTTTTTTTTTATTGTCTTTATTTAAATAAAGGCCTATTATTAGATACATAAATTAGGAAAAATATAGCATTTTGTAAAAATTCCAACAAAATTAAAAAAATTAAGCATAATGATACGGTTCCAAAAACCAATATTAAATCTCAATATGCATGGTGACCTTTAAATTTAATTGAATATATTGTCTAAATATATGTTCAAATAAGTGCCTAGGAAGTTTGAACAAATTCTGTTATTAGCAACATAACAAAAAAGGAAAATATACCATTTCTATATAATTTCATACAAAACTTGGCCTTTTAGCATAGGGGTAGGGTTTCAAATTCTTTTTCTAAACAAGCATGGGGACCTATCATTTTTATTGCACATGTTGTTTTTATATATGTTAAACTATGTGCTTAGAAAGTTAAAACAAATTCTATTATTGGGAACATACAAAAAAAAAAGGAAATTGTATCATTATAGGCTAATTTGTGCATAAATTGGTGATAATGGTCTCAACAGATTTTGTAAAAAAATATAGGTTTTACATAAAGATGAGCTTTAAATGTTATTGTAATTAAATGTTCTTTACTTTAATACAATTTTAGCAGAATTGTGACCAATGAATAAATGATTAAACTTCAAAAATGTCTTATTTTGCTATTTCATGGACTTGTTCAACTTTTTGGACAGATTGACATGACGGTGGCATTACAAATTATTTTTTAAAATTTTAACAATCATGGTGACCTACCATTATTTTTGCCTTTTCTGTCTATATATATAACAGACTTACTGTACAAAAAGTTTAAAGAAAATCTGTTATGCAGAAAAAACTATAGAAAATGTCTTTAGATTATATAACTATATTTCAGAACACCCACTGGTAATAAAGACTGATATACTCGTTCGCTCAATGGGACCCGTCAGCGAGACGAGTATGGTAACGTACATTTCACATTTATCGTTACGCTTTATTATAAACGAAAATAGTTCATCATTTTGTTTATGACTGTATTGTATTCAAATGTAATTATTCTAAAATTACATCCTGTTGATGGGTACAACCAAACTGGGTTGTTAGTCATCAATGAGAACAATGTGGAACAATTAGCGAGTATGGGAAACGTTATATTTAGGTTTAATTCCACTAAATCAGCCGGATGTGCTCGCCTGGGGAAGTCGAAAGTAGTTCTGTATTAAAGAGTGCTTATCTTTTTTTCTTTAATTTTTTTTTTTAGTGCAGTTTCCTGTTATTTTTTGGCTGTAACTGTATTCTGGACATGTTGATGATATTTGAAAATGCAGCTCATCATGTTTTTGACAGTTTTTGATATAAATTTGAGAAGTGAAAGTAGACAGGGTAGGAAATTGCAAGGAGTAAACATAGAGTTGACCTTTGACCCGGTGTTAGTATACAACTGAAGAAATTTTTCTTAGAAGGTATTGAACCCCCTATTTCCTTGTTGATGTTTAATAGCAGACATGTTTATTTGCATGATAAAGTAAGTTTCTCAGAATTCTAACGAGGCTGAGTTTTTAACAGGTTGTCAACATTCTAACTTTACTATGGAAGGGCAATGGAGACTCATTTACGCTATTATAACCTTTACGTTGTCCCGGTCATACATGACAACTACATACATCGTAATAATCGCTATTGTCAACACATCCGTGAAGTTTCGAGTTCGTATTAGTTTAGCACTATTGGGGCCGCTCTTTCAGTAAGGTTTATTTTTGTGTTTGCTCCGGCACACTTTACTTCATACCTCATTAGACTATCATTCAAATATGTACCTTTTGACATAATAAAGGCTTATTCGAATATATGTTGCTTAATTAAGATAAAACAATACAAACTGGAATACACACTGAGCACCGAGATGTTGCGGTGCAATCAACACGTCACAAAGGAAACATAAAGCACAAACATGTCTGCTCTCACTTTAAAGCATATCGCACACATTGTCCGCCATGCTTTATTAATATGAACTAAGGTAAAACCTTGGGGCGAGCACAGAAAATGTGAAAGTAAAGTTTAAACAGATAAAAATCAATGAAAGAACAAAACAAATAACTTGTCAAATCGAAAGCAACTCAATAATGAGGTCCTCTCAGTGTTTTTAGGGTACATGGCCATTTATATTTGGTAATCAAGGGAATAATGGCTGTTATTTTTAGGGAACAAGAGAACATTGACACATATTTTTAGGGAACAAGTGAACATGACTTTACAGGAAATAAAACTCTAACATCTAGTTTTAATATTTAAAAACAAGAGGCCCAAGAGGGCCTGTAGACGCTCTACTTGTATGATGTGATTCAAAAACATAAACATGGAAGAGGCCAACCCAAGAAAAATGTTTCCTATATATAACTCTATGTAAACTTTGGGTTATCGTGGCGGCCATTTTGAATAATTTTGATTATTTGACGATAATGAAAAACACAAACTTGATAGAGGCTAACCCAATGAACATGTATATGATATTTCACAAGAATGGAATAAGTCGTTTAGGAGATGTCGTTTGAAATTTCCTTAAATTTGACCTAGTTTTAGCCATGGCAGCCATCTTGGATGACTGGCGGCCGTGAAAAATACAAACCTGAGAGGGACAATCCCAAATATCATTGTGCTTAAGTTTCATCAAAATCCTTCAAGCGGTTTCACAGAAGATATAATTTTTAACCTTTTCACTCTCTGTACATTTTGAGCGAAGAGTTCCGATCGAATCGTTTACTATCGGAACTGCCCCGAATAGTTTGTTTTCGTTCAACTGAATCGCATTGCGCATGTCCGAGAAAATCGTAAAAACTCGTACTTCTCCGGCAGGAATAAAAGGCTGGGCAGCATTTTATTCAAGATATTGTTTTGATAATAATTAATAATTTACAGAACTGGAATACGAACCATGTTTCTTTTTAGAATACTCATAAAATAGCTTTGTATACATATAAATGCAGTAATATTGAGTATTTAATATTTTAAAAAAATCGCATAGATATAGGTACTGCCTCTTTAAATATTAGAAATACTTTTAGAGAAGAAATGTTTCTTAGAAGGTATTAAACCCCCTATTTCCTTGTTGATGTTTAATAGCAGACATGTTTATTTGCATGATAAAGTAAGTTTCTCAGAATTCTAACGATGTTTGAGTTTTTAACAGGTTGTCAACATTCTAACTTTACTATGGAAGGGCAATGGAGACTTATCTACGCTATTATAACCTTTACGTTGTCCCGGTCATACATGACAACTACACACATCGTAATAATCGCTATTGTCAACACATCCGTGAAGTTTCGAGTTCGTATTAGTTTAGCACTATTGGGGCCGCTCTTTCAGTAAGGTTTATTTTTGTGTTTTCTCCGGCACACTTTACTTCATACCTCATTAGATTATCATACAAATATGAACCTTTTGACATAATAAAGGCTTATTCGAATATATGTTGCTTAATTAAGATAAAAACAATACAAACTGGAATACACACTGAGCACCGAGATGTTGCGGTGTAATCAACACGTCACAAAGGAAACATAAAGCACAAACATGTCTGCTCTCACTTTAAAGCATATCGCACACATTGTCCGCCCTGTTTTATTAATATTAACTCAGGTAAAACCTTGGGGCGAGAACAGAAAATGTGAAAGTAAAGTTTAAACAGATAAAAATCAATGAAAGAACAATTCAAATAACTTGTCAAATTGATAGCAACTCAATAATGAGGTCCTCTCAGTGTTTTTAGGGTACATGGCCATTTATATTTGGTGAACAAGGGAATAATGGCTGTTATTTTTAGGGAACAAGAGAACATTGACACATATTTTTAGGGAACAAGTGAACATGACTTTACAGGAAATATAACTCTAACATCTAGTTTAAATATTTAAAAACAAGAGGCCCAAGAGGGCCTATAGACGCTCTACTTGTATGATGTGATTCAAAAACATAAACATGGAAGAGGCCAACCCAAGAAAAATGTTTCCTATATATAACTCTATGTAAACTTTGAGTTATCTTGGCGGCCATTTTGAATAATTTTGATTATTTGACGATAATGAAAAACACAAATTTGATAGAGGCTAACCCAATGAACATGTATATGATATTTCACAAGAATGGAATAAGTCGTTTAGGAGATGTCGTTTGAAATTTCCTTAAATTTGACCTAGTTTTAGCCATGGCGGCCATCTTGGATGACTGGCGGCCGTGAAAAATACAAACCTGAGAGGGACAATCCCAAATATCATTGTGCTCAAGTTTCATCAAAATCCTTCAAGCGGTTTCACAGAAGATGTAATTTTTAACCTTTTCACTCTCTGTACATTTTGAGCGAAGAGTTCCGATCGAATCGTTTATTATCGGAACTGCCCCGAATAGTTTGTTTTCGTTCAACTGAATCGCATTGCGCATGTCCGAGAAAATCGTAAAAACTCGTACTTCTCCGGCAGGAATAAAAGACTGGGCAGCATTTTATTCAAGATATTGTTTTGATCATAATTAATAATTTACAGAACTGGAATACGAACCATGTTTCTTTTTAGAATACTCATAAAATAGCTTTGTATACATATAAATGCAGTAATATTGAGTATTTAATATTTTACAAAAATCGCATAGATATAGGTAGTGCCTCTTTAAATATTAGAAATACTTTTAAGAGAACAAGGGGAACATTGGAAAAATAAATTTGGTGGAACAAAGCAAAATTGTTGTGAGGAACAAGGGAGTACACTGACTCATATTTTCAGGGGAACAAAGGAAGATGGACCCCTTTTCCCCCTCCTAGGGAGCCTCAATAATAATAATAAGTAGAATGGATAAAATCATTAAAATCAATGTACAATTTGAAAGGGACAAATACTGATGTTGGGGGAGGTGCGTGGGGGGGGGGGGGGGGATTAAAACAGGCAAAAATATGTTCAAGACGGTTTAACCGGGTTTTGATAAGAACGAATTCGATTAAAATGTTTTTGACAAGCTTGAAAGAAAACTAAACCGCAAAAATTGAGCATTTACCTCACTGCCTTCAAGTAGACACTGTCATGATATAACTGAAAGATTGTTAAATATAAACATGATAAATATACGTACATTGTTCCAATTGCTTTTTTTGCAGTTTTTTTTCTTTTTTGCCAGAAATGTTTAATTTTTTTATGTTATTAACTTTATTACTAAGTATATGCAAACTGTGACCTGAATATTTAGCCGATAACACTAAATATGATTCACAAATAGAAGAGAGAGATGGGAATTATTGTTTTTAATTTTAATACCACAGTCCGTCTACCCTGATCTTACCTTTGAAACAACGATGGCAGTGCATGGGTTTGAAGAAATCTGAATTCAATGATTTTATCTGTGTGTGCGACCCAATGGGCTCACTCCTAAAAGATGCTAGTGTCACCATCCAATGCTGGTTTTAAATGCCCTGACAGAATAATGCAACTATCATTCACAGACAACCATTTAAATATAAACAAAGGATATATGACTCTTTTCTTGAGAAGACGTTCAGTGTGATGCAGCCCTGCTATAGTGTAAATTTCATATTTTTTAGTTCGCAAGTCCATCCTGGTGTTTTCTTCTCTGTTTCGGTAGGTTGAGTTCTCGGTGAATCGTACCACTGGTCCATAATTATGTCATAAAACAAATACAAACAATTCCTGTTTTTAAATTCTATCATGAGGTCATTTTTATCATTACTACATATATGACTTACATATATGATAAATAAGTCAAATAAATATCTGAGTCAAATAAATGAGAACCAGGCCATCCGCCATATGTTAAATGATAGGACACCCACCTGTATGGGCACACTAGAATCTGGACTTATGATTGTGTGTAGTGTACATGTATCCTTGAGACAGATATAGTGCTGCTCACACTTATAGGGATGCCAGGTGTGTGGTTTGTGGGTGGTGGGTTGGGTGGGGTGGGGGGAGGGGGGTCAGGGATGTAGTCTAGATTTTTCATGAGAGGGGGGTCTGTCTTTTCTTCTTTTTTTTCAGGAGTGGGGGAGTGGAGAGGGTGCGGGGGGGGGGGGGGGGGGGGGTGGGGTGGGAGGGTGTTTGAGGCGGGGAGAAAAAAAATCGGTGGGGGGGGGGTGCGTGCGGAGAGATATTTTTGTTGTTTTTTTAGGTTTCTGGGTGGAGGAAAACACAAATTTACTTTGCCCATAATTAATCATTTAAACTTGGTCAACATCAGCTCTCACAAAAGTGTTAGTAAATAGTGAAAGCAATTAGTAATTGTAATCGAAGTCTCCTTCCAGAAATTACCACAAGTTGTCACAAGTCGTCTGCAAATAATGTCAATAATTTACTACTTTACGTCACGGATTTTAACGCGCGCTAATTTGCATAATCTTGAAAGTTTTCCGGCCAAGACGATTTAATGTTCATATCGAGTGTTTACAAATATAAATGTATAGAGACCTACGCTAGTTTGTTCACTTGTCACTTGTGTTAACATTGTGCGCTATGCAGTTGACTTGTTGACATGTTTAGTAAATTCTTGCAGTTTTTGATTTTTTGTTGAAATTTCCCACCACGAAACTGATCGTTTCTCTACAAAGCCTCAGTTTTCGCATTTTATAAACCCTTTTGCATACTATTGCTGCACATATTATATATAGGACTTTGTCAAGGAGTCGGGGAGCTTTTCAAATTATTTCTGAAACTTTATTCTAACCAGTCATAACGGAAACGTTGCGCAGAAAAAACTGTTTTAAAGAAAACAAATCAGAATTTCGAAACTAAAAAAACCTAAAATTCCTACCGATGCCTGCGTTAGAAATGCTTAAAGCGTTAACATCAAAAACGCGAGAAGCATAGATTAGCAATTATATATTTATTTATTTTTTTCTTCC